>ML247897.1:34393-73903 GCA_005239495.1 Nicotiana undulata
ATGATTTAGAAGTCCAAAAATTGGTAAAGGATATCAATTAGTAGAGGAGTACCAATTTATAGGAAATCAAGGACTCGAAATAGTACTAATTAAAGGATATTACTACAAATCTTTGTTAATAAACAGAATAATATAGGCGGAATAAGTTTTAAAAATATCATAAACCCTAATGAGTATAATAGGGTACAAATCACACTTAAAATCAGGGATTCAAATAAAATAGTACCGATGAGATTAACACAAATTTCTGTGAATAAATGAGATAATCACACTATAGGCAAGAAGAGACGAATCAAAACCCTAATAAGCATAATAGAGTAAAGAATCATCGAAAATCAAAACATGCTCAGGAGAAAGCAAGCATACAAACAAATCAGAGGAGCAAAGATAAACTCAGAACCCAAAGCTAGGCCAAGAAATTAGGGTTTCAACGTAATGAATCAGATAAAAGGGAAAAACTGAAATAAACCGTTTAAACATAGTAAAAATCATAGAGTAATACAGAAAATCAGAGGGAAAGTCATTTTGAAAGGGGGTTAAGAAACCCTAGTTATGAAGACGAAGAGTTATTTTAGAGAAATCGGGAGAAACCTTTGGGAAAAACAAGAATGAACTCATAACACACATAGATCTATAATAGATCTAGAAGAAATCGGAAAATCTTAAGTTTTAGGGTTTCAGAGGACCCAGAAAAATGAGAAAAACCTTAAAGTTTCACCGGCTTTAGCCGGAGAGGTCACAGATCTTACTCAGACGGCCGGAGGTGGACAGAAATGGCATGAGAGACCATGGGAGGAGTTTAACCACTCTAGGTTCACCTGAGGGCCTCAGGGTATCATTAGACCGGCGTGGGATGAAGCAAGATCCAGGAGATGATGAGAGGCCATGGTTTCCGGCGGGGGAATGACCGGAGAAGGTGGACAGTGTCTATTGAAGACGAAGAGACGAATGAAGGTTCTAAATAGAACTTGGGGATAGAGAGAGATTAGAGAAGGAGGTAGAGAGATGAGTGGGCCGGTGAGAAATGAGAGACGGGGGGGGGGGGGGGGGGGGGGGGGGGGGGGGGNGAAATTAAGAAAAATAATTAGTATTTAAAATATAAATTGACTGATTGCTGAATTAAAATAGCATAAAGTGTATAATTAGGCTATAATTGCAAAGCCATTGCAATTATAGCCAAATAATGCATATTTGGCTACTTTGTGAAATAATTAAATCCTAATAGGATTAAAAATGATATATTGAGCTAGAAAATTTTGAAATTATTTATAATATAGTTCATGAATAATTATTGAATATAAAGTACCGAATAAATTGGAAAAGAAATTAATAAAAATATGGAAAATTATGGAAAATATCAATCATTATAAAAGTGATTTTAGAAGGTATATATGCAAATTTAAAAATAATTTGCGAAAAATTGGGTATCAACATCCTTTATATGGTGTGATTGGGATTCTTTCCTTAATTAGACCTCTGATTATTACCGTTTGATCAAGGAGTTTATTCTGAACTCCCTTATTTGATTTGGTTTGAACTTCTTGCCTTCATTAAATATCTGTTATTATTGTTTGGTCAATTGCACTTAATTAAAGGAGTATTCTGAACTCCTTATGTGATTGGATTCTGTAATTTCTGTAATTGATGGCTTCTGATTTCTTTTACCTTGTTTGTCCTGCTCTTAAACTACTATATAAACTCTCTTATTTTACCTCTCCACACACGAACACTAAGTTCAGACACACACTCACACTCAAACTATCTCTTCTCTCTCTGCTACTTATGCTAACTATTGGTCTAACCGGCTGATAGCCAAGGCTAACAGTGGAACTACACTTGCTTTACATTCTGCACTTTCTTCTTTGACTGGTATGTCTCTAGTTCGATTATGAAACTCAACTCTATGTGTTCCATGTTTATTCTTGCACTAGTTCAATTTGATTTGCATTCACTTTATCTTCCTGTTTACTGCATTATTCAACATGTCTAAATTCAGTTCTCTTGTTCAAATGTGTAACCAGTACGTCTAAACCTCACTTGGTTGTTTGATACTTGTCCAAGCATGTTTACTTAGTCCCTTGCTTACTCCCCCTCAATTGGTGTGATCATTTAGTCTCCTAATGTATTTGATTGGTCCTAGTTGTANACAGAAATGGCATGAGAGACCATGGGAGGAGTTTAACCACTCTAGGTTCACCTGAGGGCCTCAGGGTATCATTAGACCGGCGTGGGATGAAGCAAGATCCAGGAGATGATGAGAGGCCATGGTTTCCGGCGGGGGAATGACCGGAGAAGGTGGACAGTGTCTATTGAAGACGAAGAGACGAATGAAGGTTCTAAATAGAACTTGGGGATAGAGAGAGATTAGAGAAGGAGGTAGAGAGATGAGTGGGCCGGTGAGAAATGAGAGACGGGGGGGGGGGGGGGGGGGGGGGGGGGGGGGGGAGAAANTGTGATTGGATTCTGTAATTTCTGTAATTGATGGCTTCTGATTTCTTTTACCTTGTTTGTCCTGCTCTTAAACTACTATATAAACTCTCTTATTTTACCTCTCCACACACGAACACTAAGTTCAGACACACACTCACACTCAAACTATCTCTTCTCTCTCTGCTACTTATGCTAACTATTGGTCTAACCGGCTGATAGCCAAGGCTAACAGTGGAACTACACTTGCTTTACATTCTGCACTTTCTTCTTTGACTGGTATGTCTCTAGTTCGATTATGAAACTCAACTCTATGTGTTCCATGTTTATTCTTGCACTAGTTCAATTTGATTTGCATTCACTTTATCTTCCTGTTTACTGCATTATTCAACATGTCTAAATTCAGTTCTCTTGTTCAAATGTGTAACCAGTACGTCTAAACCTCACTTGGTTGTTTGATACTTGTCCAAGCATGTTTACTTAGTCCCTTGCTTACTCCCCCTCAATTGGTGTGATCATTTAGTCTCCTAATGTATTTGATTGGTCCTAGTTGTATGTTTAATTCTATCCAATGCACCCTTGTCTTCACATGATTTTACTACATTCTTGCTCTATGTCTAAACGACCTATTATCATGACTATCCTATTAGGTCTTTGAATCAGTATATTCCCAATTGTTCTGTGCATTTGTTTGCCTATATGTTCCCTTCAGACCTTGTTCATGTGCTCCTTATGTGAGCTCTATGTGTTCCCAACCCCTTTAACCCCTGTTTGTAAAGCTGTTTGTGAATCTGGGCATTCTATGATTACGTGATTATTCATTGAATTTGTTCTCCTCAAAACTGATCTCAAAATTGTTTTCCACTCTTAGTATTCTTCTCAAAACTGTTTTCACTCCTAGCATCCTCTTAAAACTGGTTTATATTCCACAGAATCTTTTCACTCCTACAAGTTATCTCTACACTGCTTTACTAAGTCTTTCAAAACTATGCCAAGCACTCTCACTTTACTCTTAGACTATTAGGTTCTGCCCCTCCAATGTGTGTACTGCATAGGAATCCGTGAGGTTCTTTGAACTTTGGCACACTGGTACTGGCCCTTCCACACTGCACATAACCAGCCCTCTATTTTAAGGGACTTGGTGTGAGCATTGTCCGGGGTCCTTGAGATCCTTAGGGAACTTTGACACACTAGGACACCCTGTTGGCTATGAGACTTTGGCATCTGAGACTGTATTAAAGGCCTTGCTTTCCTAGGTTTACTTTGGGCCTGAATCGGGGTCCCTATAGTATAGTATACATTCACTTATGTAATTTATTCAATCCTGGTTTGTAATAATATCCTTTGTAAACAAATATTGGGGTGATTAGTTAAAAGGGGAGGGCTCCTATATAATTTTTGTGGGGAAACCGGGTAGAAATCATGATTTAGGTTTATATTACATTGATTTGCTATAGAAATCATGCTCTAGGTTATATTATGCAATAGATGTCATGCCTTTAGGTTTGCTATGCCTATTTGTATTAAAATCATGCCATGAATATGTGCATTAGATATCCTGCCTTAGGATCATCACATTCACTGATTTTGCATATTAGAGAACATGTTATAGGCTCATCGTTTCATTATTATGAAATTCTGTTTAGGCATAAGTCATAGTCACATAGAAATCCTATCATTAAGTTGTTACTGTGACCCTGCCTAATAAAACAACCATTTCTCTATGTGCATTAGAGATCCTGTTTAGGCTTGTATTTACATTTATTCGGCATCATGTCGCCTAAGTAAATCATTATCTATAAAGAAGTTAAAAACAGGCCCAACACATAGACATCATGTTTGGTATAGATATGTATGAAATTAACTCCTGTAACAATCAACACCTAGACTAGCATGCCTATAGGGTTTAATAAAACTCAAGTTGTTTTAATTAATTTCAAAAATTTTGATCTCAATTTAGACAGCATATCTATAGGGGTACAACAGATTCATGCCTAGGCAAGCCTTAGGTAATTAATGGTCTTCTAAAAAACTATAAAATTATGCTCTGTTTATTTGTAAACTGCCCAGGTTCAACATATTTTAAAATCAGTAGGCAAACTGATTAGGATTCTGTCACTTCTCTTAGAAACAATGTTGCATATTCTGTGTTTGTGATGCTTACCTAGATATCCTGTTCTAGGACCTTTTATGAAATTCTTTAAAATCTGATGTTTGAGATGTGCCACTTATTTGTTTATGTGTGGAGGTAAACATGAGCCCCTTTAATTGCTTCCGTATTTGACAGTCATATATGTTATTTGTTGTCTCTTGAATTTTACCTTTTAAACACCTTAGGAGGGTCTAGAACCGCCTGAATTTAGAGGTCCTAAGCACCTCCGGGACCAAAAAGAAGGGATGGGTAAAGCACACTTAGAGTTTGTTAATTAAAATCGCTTAAATAATCGCTAAGGGGAGGGTAATGGGTAGTAAAAGGATATGATGACCTGTGCGCTAATGCCACGTATAGCCCCTCTAGTTGAGGAGGATTACCGGGTATTGTACAGATGTGATCCTATTGGCTAACCAACTTAGGATTTCCCTTATTTTATTTACATATGTGTGCTTAGACTACTTATCTATTAAAGGTCCTTTATTCTTTTATTCACATATGTGTGCTTAGACTGCTTATATGTTAATTTACTAACTCACAAAGTAAGTTTGGACGGGAACCACCATTGTGGACCTCGAGGGATGCCTAAAACCTTCCCCTCAAGGTACTTTCAAGCCCTTACCCAATCTCTGGTGATGCAAACTGGTTTCATCAGTTACTTGTAATAGGTGCCCTAACGCACCTTAATCCGTTAGGTGGCGACTCTTCAACTTCTTGTACCCCTTTCCCAAAAGGAAACGAGTTATCCCAATAATGTCGAAACCCGGACTCCGAAAGGAAAAAGGGGGCGCGACAATAAGCTCAAACTTATAAAGCACTATCACACGCCATAGGGATAGGAAATGTAGTGTATATTGAGGTCTCATATGGCTTCGTTTGACCACAAACGGTTATCCACCGTACTTCCTCGATCCATGGGCTTTAGCCCCATCCCCCTCTACGTTTAAGGATAACTCTCCTTGCCAAACTCTTGGTAAAATGATCCGCCAAATTTCTTTCGGATCTTACATATTCCAAGGAAATAACACCATTTTTCAACAACTTTTTTACCGCACCATGCCTAATGCGGATATGTCTTCTTTTTCCATTATACACACTATTTTTGGTAATTCCAATTGCCTCATGTGAGTCACAATGTAGAGAAACTAGTGAAGCTTGTCTTCCCCATAAAGGCATGTCCGCCAATAAGTTTCTCAACCACCTGGCTTCTTGCCCTGCCAACTCAAGAGCAATGAATTCAGACTTCATAGTAGGTCGTGCTATACAAGTCTGTTTTCAAGACTTCCATGAATAGCACCTGCACTCAAAGTAAACACATATCCCCTAGTGGAGCCAACTTCATTATTGTCAGTAACCCAATTTGCATCACAAAATCCTTTTAAAATAGTAGGAAATTTATTAAAGTGCAAACACCAATCAATAGTACCTCTCAAATACCTTAGCACATGATGAAGGGTATTCCCGAGTTCACTACTAAGGTTGTGAGTATATCTACTAAATCTTCTAATAGCGTAAGCAATATCAGGTCGTGTACAATTATTAGAAATATTACACTACCAATTATCTTAGCATACTCAGTTTGAGAAATACTAGATTCTTTATTCTTTTTCAAGTGTATGCTAGTATCATACGGAGTACTCATAGTTTCTACATCAAAACAATTAAACCTTTTCAACATTTCCTCAATACAATGAGACTGAGATAATGAAAAACCATTAGAAGTTCTTTTGATTGTAATCCCTAAAATCACATGTACTTCTCCAAGATATTTCATTTCAAATAGAGAAGACAAAAAATTCTTATTCTCATTAACAACATTCACATTAGGGCCAAAAATTAACATGCCATCCACATACAAATATATAATAACATTGTTCCTATCATCTAGGAATAAACACAAGCATCAGATGCATTAACAACAAAATCGTTACCTGCTAATGTCCTATTAAACTTTTCATACCATTGCTTAGGTGCATGCTTTAGACCATACATAGACTTTCTCAATTTACATACTTTATTCTCCTGTCCTTGGATAACAAATCCCCCAGGTTGAGACATATAGATCTCTTCCTCTAAATCACCATTTAGGAAAACCATGTTAACATCCATTTGATTTATCACTAAATTATGAATAGCGGATAAAGCAACAAGAGTTCTAATAGTCGCTATCTTAGTCACAGGAGAATAACTGTCAAATTAATCCATGCCTTTCTTTTGGTTAAAACCACTTATAATAAGTCTAGCCTTACATTTTTCAATTGTACCATCAGGTCTCAATTTCATTTTAAATATCCAATTGCTACTTATGGATTTATAACATTTAGGAAAATCAGACAAGTCCCAAGTGTGATTAGAAACTATAGAGTCTAATTCACTTTTAATAGCCTTTTTCCAAAAATTACCATCTATTGACCTCATTGCTTCACTATATGTCTTAGGGTCTTCATCTATTGAATAGATTGACACTAATTCATCACTCAAAACATCAAGATCAATATTTCCAATCAAGAACGTGGTAATAAAGGCAGGACCAAAGCTAGCTTCAATTCTACGTCTCTTACTCCTTCTAAGTTCATTTTCATGCTCATTAGCGACAACACTAGAAGAAGGTACAATACGAAAATTAACAGACATAGATGTAGAAGCATTATTAAGCACATCACTATGCACATTATTTTTAAATGGAAAAATATGCTCAAAAAATTCTTCATCTCTAGATTGACAAATAGAACAATCATTCAAAGACATAAATCTATACCAACACTATTTTGAGCATAACAAATGACAACAACATCAAAAGTCATGGGTCCAACAGTTACTTGTTTAAAATCAGCTAGACCAACCTTAGCAAAACACCCCTACACATTTAGAATTTTCAAGTTAGGGGCAAACCCTTTCCATAACTCATACGAGGTTTTATCTAATTTCTTATGAGGGACATTATTAAGAACATTGCACGCAGATAAAATAGCTTCCCCCAACATATTATTAGATAAACCTGAACTCAAAAGCATAGAATTCATCATTTCCTTAAGGGTTCTATTTTCAGTTCAGCTATACCATTTTGTTGGGGAGTATAGGGAGCACTAACCTCATGTATAATACCATTTTTCTCACAAAATGCTTCTTAAGTATTAGTACTATATTCACCATCCCCTGGAAGACCTAAGTCTCTTGATTTTCTATCTAATTGATTCTCTACTTCTGCCTTGTATTTCAAAAACATGATTTCAGCCTCATCTTTTGACTTAAGAAGATATACCTTAGTGTATCTAGAAAAGTCATTTACAAAGGTGATGTAGTATTTCTTTCCACCCTTACTAACAGTGTTCTTGCAAACTGCTAAGTCTGAATGCACGAGTTCAAGAAATTTGTCTTTCTACTAGCTACATTCATGAAGGACTTTTTGGTATGTTTTGCTTCTACACAAACAGGACACTTATAAAAATTATCAACATTAACTGCAGGAATTATTCCGTTTTTCTAAGTCTTTTAATAGAAGAAATATTAACATGACCTAGTATACAACGCCAAAAATCAATAGACTCAGCAATATAAGCAGAATTGAATGTACTAGCATTATTAGTAATCTCTTGAGCAATGTTCAGTAAAAATAAACACCCACTAAGGTAACCCTTCCCTACAAAGTCTCCCCCGCGAGAAATAACAACTTTATCAGATTCAAAAACATGTTTAAGACATGCTTTGTTGAGAATGACACCAGAAACTAAGTTTCTAGGAAGGAAGAGTACCTACAGAACATTGTTCAAAGCTAAGGTTTTTTCCAGAAGTTAACTTAAGGAGAATATTTCCTTTACCCATAACTCCAGCTGTAGTGGAGTTACTCAGGTTGCCATCAGCAGATTTCTCAAAGTCCTGAAACAGCTCCTCGTTGGCGCAAAGGTGCCTTGAAGCGCATGTGTCCAATATTCAGTCAGTCTTGTTAGGCACCGTGTTCGCCTCAACAACCACAACAACAATGACATCACCATCCTCAGTAAGGTTAGCTTGGACTGGAGCTTTTTCTCCATTCTTTGAGCTTTGTCCGTGTCTCTGGTTGCACTGAAAGGCCTTGCGACCAATTTTTCCACAGACATAGCAAGGTCCTTTCGACTTTTGAATATGGCCCTTTGGCTTATTGAAGTAATTCTGCTTCTTCACATGTCCTTTGTTCTGGCATTTCTTCTGTTTTATTATAAACCTGTATTTCACCAAAGTACTAGAAGATTCCACAAGGTTAGGTTTAGAAGAATTAAGAGAGAGATATTTCATGATTGGCTTATCGCAACCATATGAAACTTAATCCACTTTCCAACCACATACTTCTTTTTACCTGCGTCATCTGCTCCATTTTTCTTCTCATAGCTATCCCATATGACTTTAGCAGAATTGTAAGTTATAAATAAATCAAAGAGAGGGTTAGTCATATGGTTAAGCAAATGCCCTCGAATAGTTTTGTTATCCTTTTCAAATGTCTCCTTAGTAGCATCATCAGCAACAACAGTAGTAGCAGCATTAGAACTAACAACAACAACATCAACAGGTGGTTCATTAAACAAAACGTAATCAACTTCTAAGTGTTCAAAGAAAATTAAAAGTTTCTAGGACCAACACTTATAATTGTTTCCATCTAAAGGTTCAAGATTTGACAGATCAAGAAGTGTATTTTTCAAAGTTGTAGCTATAAATCAATATTATGTGTAGAAAATAACCTTCAAATTGTAAGAATAATGATAAATAATATTGACAAAGAACAAGACTGAAGGAAAAACAACTTAATAAAAAATACTGTGTCGTGGCAAGCCACTGCCTTGAAAGCGATTTCGGCCCGACTGGGTGCAAATCGTGAACATCGGTCGCTCTCCAAGGTTCCATAGAACTTTCAAACACGTACACTCGTGGCTGGAGTTTGCACAAAAATAATTGCCCAGAAGTTTGTTAAATTAGAAAGAAGATGAAGGTGTTTTTCTGTGTTAGATAATTCACAACGAAGACTGTCTTTTGGCAAAGCTGTTGGACAGTTACATATGAAGAAATTAATCTGTAGTTATTACAGAAAATAAAGATGGAGTCGGTACAAGAATTAACAACAACTATTACAGTTTTCAAAGAGAAAGAATTTGGACATATTCTGGTAAGCATGTATTTGGACACTTTTCTGGTAAGTTCAAAAATTGAATAAATAATTTTAGCAAAACAAGATTTGGATTAGGCGTCACGTATATCTCGCGCGCAGGGGGGGAAAATCGACCCGTTTTGCCGTCAGGACCAACTTCTCATGCGCGCGAGACTACTCCCTTTGACTATCTCTTTACAAGCCCAACAAAGAGCAATCCAATATAAAGAGAAGGAAATGACTTTGCACAACCAATGAGGGACACTTTATCTTTCACAAAAGACAAAGAAGTAAAGAAGGAAACAAGGACCACAAAGAAATCTTTGACTTTGCATTGTCAAGTTTAAATAATACCAACATATAAAACGCTAAATGTAATCTCACTAGTGGGGTCTGGGAAAGGTAGTGTGTACGATGAACTTACCCCTATCTTGAGAAGGTAAATATGTCGTTTCCGATAGACCCTCGATTCAAGAATAAATACAAAAAAATCGCAACAGGCAGTTGCAAGATAACGAAAAAACAAACCCGAAAGATACCAAATAAATAAATATTCCTTAATTGTAGTTTTTGGTCAAATAACCAAACGCTTTTATTCAACTAGTATAGTTAAATATTCCTTAATTGTAGTTTTTGGTCAAATAACCAAACGCTTTTATTCAACTAGTATAGTTAATCACATTCCTCTAGCTCATGTGGAGTATAGATATTTGTTTACTTAAGATTTGGATAACAATTAAACTTATATTGTGATTTTAAGGATATGTGATTTCACTCAATACCAATTTATAAATATGAAAGTAAATGATAGAATTAGACTATGAATAAATCAAACCGCTGTTCATATAAGGCTTCAGCCTCGAGTAAAGATACCCTCGAATTGATAAGTATAAGAGCAGTAAAGAAGGAATAACCCGATGAATAATAACACAAGTAAGAAAGAAAGAATTGTATTGCTTTCGCCTCAGTGAAATATGATCCTTATAAATTATTAGAACTCCTCTTTATATAGTAGTGGAATTCTACTTATGGTATAACTCTAATTACAGAAGGAAATCGTATAATTGGCTAATTAACCGCTTCTGATTTGATCATTTCCGAGATTCACACTAGGATCCTCGACCAATTATGGATATCTCGCTCTTCCATTACTAAGATATCCCCGATGTTACTCGAAGTCTATCTCCCTTGGCTTCAATTGTTACCGACCTCGATCTCGAAAGAGACATCGATCTCGAACTCAATGCCTCAGCTCTTCGATGCAACGTCCCAGTCTCGATCAAATAGTAAAATCAGGTGGCCCCGATTTCTACCGTATACATATAGTAATCCCCTCCCCTTAAGAGAGCAAGCATTACCACCCACGTGGAAGGGTACCTAAGTGTTTACACTTACCCTTTCACATTGGGCCCCCTCGACCCTGTCATCATTGACTTTTGTCGTCAATATCAGGTGACTTTGAGCCAAATACACCCCTTTTTTGGCGCATAGTAATCATGCTCCTATTCTTCACCAACAAAGCCAAGGGATTGTCGTTCACCCTCGATCACCTCATCAGGTTATAATTCTCTCGCATCTTTCGAGGGTTGATCAAACTGCAACGCCGGACGACCAAGGTGTTGTTGTCGAGCATCGATGAGGACAAAGACCGAGGGTGTATGGGTCGATTTATTCGGGTGAGGACCTGCGATCTCATCCCGAAGGAGAAAATGCCATTTCCTGAGAAATGGAACCCGAAGCGTAAGTAGCACTTTACTTCTTCGTTTTCATGTTTTGTTTCGTTTTTATGCTTTATTTAATATCTTCATTTATGATGCAGCGGTTGTTTGGATGCCTCGAGCAATCCCTTTCCTCGAGAACTGGTTCCGAAAACTGGCCTCAACTTCTACTTATGCTGAGCGTTGTTGGCGCGACTTGGCCAAAGACCGATGGGAAGCAAAGAACAATGGTAAGCTTACCCTTTCACATTGTTACGACCCCAAACACTTAGTCGTGATGGCACCTGTCGTGGAATCAGGCAAGCCACACATTTCATTGAAGCAAAGTTTGTTTGTCAGAAACTTATAAATTCAGAAGCAAATATAATGATAATAATCCATCTGAGAGACTAATATCACTAAAACACAGTTTAAAAATCCAATCCCAGATCTAGTGTCACCAAGCCACGAGTTACTATAAGTAAAAGTCAAAATGTAAAGCTGACATAACCATGTCTGGAGAAAACAAAATACAATGGGAAGATAAGGAAGGAGAAATCAAGGTTGCGATCGCCAGCTGCTACCTCGAAGACTTCAATAGACTCTCGATCAGCCAATCAACCACTTCTACCGGGCCTCAATGAACCTAGATATGCACAAAAGGTGCAAGGGGTAACGTGAGTACACCAACTCAGAAGTAATGAACCCAAACTATGGGCTGCGAGGTAGTGACGGACTAAACCTCAGCATTTACAATAAACAGCGTGCAAAAATTAGACATGCTAACATGCCAATATATAAAAATATGAAACCAGTGTGGAGATGCACACAGTGCTCACCGTATATGGCTCTCAGGCCCAGGGAAGGTCCATCCCGGAATGTGCATAATCGTCAGTGACCGTAGTCACTCAGTACTGAGGAAAATCCAACCCAGCCCCACGGAGAAGATCCATATCCGGAATACAACACTCAGACAAGATCCATGTCTAGGGACGATCCATCTCTCACATAACATCAACTTCGGACAAGGTCCATGTCTAGGGAAGATCCATCCCTCCATATTAATGCGCTCACTGGGGTATAAAGACTCCGGAGGGGCTCCTATAAGCCCAAGCGCTACATCAAGACAACGAAGGCATGATTAGAGTATCGATGTAGTGTGCAGTCCGATCTCATAACTGTCTCAATAACAGGCTCTCGGCCTCACTCAGTCATTACTCTCCAGTCTCGCTCACGTGGCTCACAGATGCATAAATTAGCCCGAAACAATGACAAATATGTATAAAATTAAAAATTTCCGAGACTGAGGCATGGAATGATATGCTATGACAGGACTGAGTATATGAAATCAAATAATCACATAATGAGACAGTAATATACGACCACTCGGGTCTCAGCATTTTCGGCGTGAAGCGTTAGCATTTTTACTTAACATGATTTCTAACATGTTCACATTTACCACATTAATACAAGTGCGGATATCAAATCTGTAATAGCTACTAGAGGGTGCCATGGGATGATCCAGGCCACAAATCACTCGGTGCACGCCCGTCACGTGGCATGTGCGTCACCTTACTTATAGTCATATATCATATAGTTCAGGGTTTCGAACACTCAGAACCAAGTTTCGAAACGTTACTTACCTCAAAACCAGATAAAATCCTAGACCTCAATGCCTTTGCCTCTCGACTAGGCCTCTGAGTGCTCCAAATCTACCAAAAATTAGATTTATATCATTATTATATGCCAAGGAACGAAGCCCATTCGAAAATTATCAAAATTAACCAATAATCCGGAAATTGGCCAAACCTGACCCCCGGGCCCATGTCTCGGAATCTGATAAAAAATACATCATAAGAATCCTCATACTCCCACGAGTCTATACATACCAAGAACATCAAAATCGGACCTCAAATGACCCCTCAAATTCCCAATTTAAAGTCTCCAATTACAAGCCCCAATTACCCAATTGTGGTACTAATTTCCTGCAAATTTCACCACTAACCAGTTCATTAATCACATATAAACGAGTTTTAAGTCCAAAAGTCTTACCTCCACAAAGAACCCTCGAATTCCCCCTTCAAAACTCTTCAAAAAGCTTCACACCCTATAAAAAATGGTGGAAGAATGACCAAATTCCGCTAAAGGTTCTATTTATATGTTGTGCCCAGCGATGACCGCACCTGCGGCTAAATTCTCGCACCTGCGGTCCCAGGTGCGCACCTGTGAGAATCCACTTAAATGCCAAAATCCGCATCTACGATCAAAATACCGCACCTGCGACTCTGCAGGTGCGGCCAAACCTCCGCATCTGCGGTCCTTCGCCAGTCCACCAAATTCCGCATCTGCGACCATTTGTCCGCTTCTGTGGGCTCGCACCTGCAGTCCCTTATCCGCAGGTGCGGAAACACCAGAAGCACAAACTTCAGCTGCAAATTTCCAACTTTCAACTCCCCGATGGCTATATGAAATCATCCCGAGCCCCCTGGCCCCCAACCAAAAATACAAACAAGTCATAAATGATCATCTAGACTTAGTCGAACCCTCGGAACATCCAAAATAACATCAAAACACCAAATTCACCTCGGATTCAAGCCTATGAACTAAGAAACTTCTAAATTTCGTCAATGATGTTGAAACCACCCAAAACATGTCCAATTGACCCGAATATTTGTACAAACATCCAAAATAACCCTACAAACCTGTTCCAACTTCCGGAATTCCATTTCGACCCTGATACCTAATTTTCCAATGCCGACCAGAAATAGCCAAAAATTCAATTTCGCCAATTCAAGCCTTGTTCTACTCCGAACCTCAAAATCACATTCCGAAGACACTCCTAAGTCCCAAATCACCTAACGAAGCTATCCGAGTCATAAAATCAACATTCCGAAGTCGTTTACCTAATAGTCAACTCTCAGTTGACTTTTCTAACCATAAGGCCAACTTAAGAGACTAAGTGTCTCATTTCTCACCACGACCAATCTGAACCCGAACCAACAAATCATAATTAGGTTAAATATCGCATGACAAAGCTGAAACATAGGAAACAGGGCTAATCTCACGGAACGATCGGTCGAATCGTTACATTCTCCCCTTTTAAACAAACGTTCGTCCTCGAACGGGTCTAGAAACATACCTGGAGTCTCAAATAAGTGAGGATATCTTCTCCGCATCTTCCACTCGGTCTCCCAAGTGGCCTCCTCCACCGGCTGCCCTTTCCACTGCACTTTTACTGAAGCTATATCCCTAGACCTCAACCTTCTGACCTGTCGACCCAATATGGCCACTGGCTCTACCTCATATGACATATCACCCTCAAGCTGAACTGTGATGAAGTCCAAAACATGAGACGGGTCACCAACATACTTACGGAGCATAGAAACATGAAACACTGGATGAACACTCGATAAATTGGGTGGCTAAGCAAGTCTATAAGCCACCTCTCCAACCCTTTGAAGCACCTAAAAAAGCCCAATGAACCGGGGACTCAACTTGCCCCTATTCCCGAATCACATAACACCCTTTATGGGTGACACCTTCAGTAGCACCTTCTCTCCCACCATGAAAGACACATCACGGACCTTCCAATCCGCATCTGCCTATACTGCGTCGTGCGAAGCCGCTCCTGAATCAACTTCACCTTATCCAACGCATCTTGTACCAAGTATGTGCCCAAAAGCCTAGCCTCACCCGGCTCAAACCAACCAATCAGAGATCTACACCTTCTACCATATAAAGCATCATACTGAGCCATCTGGATACTCGACTGATAACTATTATTATATGCAAACTGCACGAGTGGCAGAAACTGGTCCCATGAACCCCCAAAATCAATGACACAGGCACGCAACATGTCCTCCGGAATCTGAATAGTGCGGTCTGACTGCCCGTCTGTCTGAGGATGAAATTACGTGCTCAACGCGTCCTGAGTACCCAATTCTCTCTGCACGGCCCTCCAAAACTGAGATGTGAACTAAGTACCTCTGTCAGAAATGATAGAACTAGAACACCATGCAACTGGACAATCTCTCTAATATAAATCTCAGCCAACCGCTCCGAATAATAAGTAGTACTAACAGGAATGAAGTGTGCGGACTTGGTCAAACGATCCACAATAACCCATATAGCATCGAACCTCTTCGAAATCTGTGGAAGCCCAACTACGAAGTCCATGGTGATCTACTCCCACCTTCACTCCGGAATATCAAATCTCTGATGCAACCCACCTGGTCTCTGGTGCTCGTACTTGACCTGCTGACAGTTGAGACACCGAGCTACAAACTCAACAATATAATTCTTCATCCTCCTCCACCAATAATGTTGTCTCAGATCCTGATACATCTTCGCACTACCCGGATGGATGGAATACCGTGAACTATGGCCCTCTTCTAATGAACTCTCGAAGCCCATCCACATTGGGCACACAAATCCGACTATGCATCCTCATAACCCCATCATCACCAATAACCACATCCTTGGCATCACCTCGTCGGACCATGTCCTAAAGAACGAGCAAGTGTGGGTCATCATACTGGCGCTCTCTGATCCGGTCATAAAGAGAAGGCCTGGGGTCTACACGAGCTAATACGCGGTGGGGCTCTAATAGTTCCAACCTCACCAACTGGCCCGCTAAGGCCTGGACATCATGTGCTAATGGTCTCTCTGCTGCTGGGAGGTATGCTAGACTCCCCAAACTCTCTACTCTACAACTCAAGGCATCGACCACTACATTGGCCTTCCCTGGATGGTATAGAATAATGATATCAAAGTTTTATCGCATTCACTCGACTCTTCGATGGCCAAAAAGGACCTCGATTATGAATCTTTATGATGAACGAAGAAAAATCCTTTTTTGCGAGCTGACATGAAAATGTTTGAAACTCCTTTATGTGAGACGACATGAAAATGTTCGAAGCCCTCTTATACGAGCCGACACAAAAATGTTTGAAGTTCTTGCATACACTAAAGGTAGCATAATTTTAACCGGTTCTTTCCGAAAATTATTTCGAAGGATTTGATTTTAAGGCGATAGTCGGGCATCCCCGAATCGGCATTGCTATTTTGTTGTTGGGCTGGAGCCCATTGACCGGAGTCTTCTTGCCTGGCTGAAGCCCTTAGTCCCGAGTATCGCATCCTCGGCATCTATATTCGAGGGTAGGCCTTTTTAGTGATCTTACAAATTCGAATATATAGCCTTGGGTTTTGAAGTCGGGTCTATGTTCTTGTTATTTTATATATACCCACTTGGGGTCTTGGACATGCCCATAGGACTTACAGGTTTGAACGTATCTGAGGCTACCCTTTTGGGATCTAACGGCCTCGGAATTTGATAAACCAAATTACAATGATAGTCGTTTCTGGAACTTTACAAAATGTTTTAACAATGAAATATTCTTTTGGAGATTTTGTACAGGTATACATATTCCCGTCGCTGACAATTCAATTTTCTTATGCTGACACGGTTCATTTGATCGTTTGGCCCGACATACTATTTCCTTACCGAGATCCTTTTTGGATCGTGTTGTTCTTCGCGAGGGACAATCTTTCGGGATGCCGACTTCTAGTATTTTGGGTCGATTAGAGAAAAACCTTGGATATTTGCTCAATCTCTCCTTGGGCAGCACGTGGGTGTTGCCTCGTTAAAAACCTTGCCGGCAAAACCCTTCTCGGGATAAAATTCGGGCAAAGGAAAAGAGTGCAACACGCGCTCTACATTCTGAGGTCACCGAACGGTGTTTTGACCACCCTTTCTCGAAAGCCTGCGTAGGAGTTAGTGAGAAATGAGAACAAATGAGGGGGTTATCATACCTTAGTGGTGACGACGTTTAACAGCCCCGACGACGTGTTATGATTTTATGCATACTCTAAGGTCTGAGCTTGTTGAAGACCACGCTGGTCGAACCACCTGATTCCATAACACATGGTCAATCTTAATTGCATTCATAAAATAAAAGATGTTACCAGTGGGCCGTCGTTGAACGACAATGAGGTCCAGATTCCTTTGCCGCTAAATACTAGGGCGGCGACTCTTCACATGATCGTGTAGATAATGTGATGCGGCTCTTCTGCTCCGTCCCTTCCGTTCTCCTCTTTTTCCCGAGGCCAATTTTTAGCCCGTTCTCCGAGGAATTCTCTGAGGTGCCCTTTACTGAGAAGTGGGCCACTTCTTCACGGAGCTATCTGCAATCTTCAGTTCTATGATCGTGCGTGCCATGGAATTCACACATTAGGCTATGGTTCCTTTGCGACGGATCTGATAATATAGGCTTGTGCCATCTGGTTTCCCTAATCTTGCTCAGGGTAGCCACGATGTATGAGACGTCGACGTTGAAGTTGTACTCCAAAAGCCGAGGTACCTCTGCTAGTCCTGTGGTCTTCAGTTCTATGACCGTGCGTGCCATGGAATTCGCACATTAGGCTATGGTTCCTTTGCGACGGATCTGATAATATAGGCTTGTGCCATCTGGTTTCCCTAATCTTGCTCAGGGTAGCCACGATGTATGAGACGTCGACGTTGAAATTGTACTCCAAAAGCCGAGGTACCTCTGCTAGTCCTGTGGGGCGGTTGAAACCGATCTGACATGTGAGTCACCGAGGGTTATGGCCTCGATCTACCCTTCGGTCGTTGCGTGGCATGTTTCGTCTGGGAGCGCTTCTCCGATCTTCAACGTAAGGTTGGTATCTTTCTTTGTTCGGTTTTGGCTCTCTTGCCGGGAGCCAACTGGGGTACACTGAACCCGAAGGGGCTCCCAATTAGTCGTCTTCAACAGGATACTCAACCAAGTTTTGTTTCAGCTCCTTTGAAGCTATCGAACTCCGTTCATTCAGGTCCTGAGTGAAGGCCTCTACCGCTCAGTCATCAGATACTGGCGGCAACTCCATCTATTCCATCTGGAAGCGAGATACAAACTCCCGCAGCATTTCGCTTTCTCTCTGCTTGATTTTGAAAACGTCAGACTTCCTAGTTGCAACTTTAATAGCTCTGGCGTGTGCCTTTATGAAAGAACCCTCCAGTACGGCGAATGAATCTATTGAATTAGGGGCGAGGTTGTGATACCACATCATGGCTCCCTTTGACAGTGTTTCTCCAAAAAATTTTAACAGGACGGATTCGATCTCATCCTCTTTCAAGTCATTCCCCTTCACAACACAAGTATAGGCGGTGATGTGTTCATTGGGATCCGAAGTCCCATTGTATTTTGTTAGGTCCGGCATTCTAAATTTTTTCGGGATGGGCTTTGGAGCCGCACTTGAGGGGAAAGGCTTTTGCACGAACTTTTTCAAATCCACACCTTTCAAAATCGGTGGTGCACCTGGAATTTGATTGACCATCATGTTGTAGGTCTCTACCTTTTTATCGTTTGCGTCTATCCTTTTCTCCCCTGACTCGATTCTCTTGGTCAGGTCCTCGAGCATTTTTATGATGACTAGGTCGGTCGCTGACCCCTCATTTCTCGACTTCTCCGGAACTTGTTCGACTCGAGGAGCCACCCCCAAAGCTACAGTTCTCGAGGTCTTTTGCTGGGTTTGAAGTTGAGCGATCGCCAACTGCTGTGCCTCCAATATTTCCAAAATATCGTGAAGGCTTACATGACTTTCTTCCTAAACCGGGATGTTTTGAACCTCTTGTTCCCCCGCAGGGTGTGTGTCACCATTGGTGTGGGAACTGACGTCGATATGTTGGGCGTTGCGCGAGCCCACGTCTACTAGGTTTGGGTTTGGGAGACCCTCAGGGTTTTGTAGCAGTACGCTAGCGCCTGAAACGGATGCGCTGTTCTCTCCATGATCTTCAACGCCGTTATTTTCACGTGCATTCACCGAGTGTGACATTCTGGCCTGAAATAAAAGATTCTTTGGACAAGAAAAAGTGTAAAAAGATAACTTGTGCTTTTCAACGAACTAACACTAAAATAATCACTATTATATTTAGCCCCACGGTGGGTACCAAACTGTTTACCGTGAAAATAATAATTACAATTATATTTAGTTATGTGATTCTAAAAATACGTGATCTATATTAATACCGATTATTGAACAGTTTCAGTTAAATGTGCTAGGATAGGACAGCGAGAAAACGATTAAAAGCTAAAGGAAAGCAAACCAGAATGCCTTAAGTCGAAGGCTCGATGTCAACCTCGGGGGTCCCAGGGACCGAGAAGCGGTCCTAGATCGGGTGTCGATGGAGCTATAACAGGATTATAGGCCTTGAAATACACTATTTATGATCAATGATAAGATATAAATGGAGAGCAAGTAAAAGAAAGCAATAAATGAAAGTAAACGAGCTAATAAAGAGGAATATGGGATGTTTGATATTAAAGCAGAGAATGTTCTTGTGTCTTGTATTCAATGTATTGTGTGTCCTACAAAATGACAAGGATCCCATTTTTATAAGAGGGGGAGTCTCAACATAGTACATGAGCACTAATTGCCAAGATTTACGATTGATACTGATATTTAATGCTCAAGTACGATACTGTACTTTGTCACAAATTTTCCTTGCCTCAATCTCTGTGCTGGCTTCTTGCGTCGATCCCCAACTGGTATTGCCTCGAGGTCGGATTGTGGGAATGCCTGACGCCGGGCTTCGGACCACATCCCAAAAATTATGCGAATATGCCACCTTATGATGTGCCATACGTAGAAATCGGCTTTCCCGGTTTCTACCGTATACAAGACTTGAAGCCCCATCTATCAAGACCCTGGCAATGAATTTTTCTTCACACTACACCGTGATATGCAGTGCCCTGTTGTGTCTAAGTCCTTCCGGTGACAGTTCGACTTTATGGAAAGTGATCTTATGGCTCTCTAATACTTGTCCTACCATGTTAGCCATATTCCCACAAGTAATGTTGTTGGGTACATAAGCCTTGTTCAATGCCTTAATCAATGCGTTCCTATGTGCTTCAGAATTCTGCAGTAATGATAGAATGGATATCTGAGCAGGGGTTTTATTCAGGTGGTCAACCACAGAGTACACTCTTTCTTGCAACTTTCTCCAAAGATCATCCGGGCCGGTTTCAATGATAGGTTGTTTGGAAGCGGCTTTTTTACTTTTTACCCCCAAATGCTCAGGTGTGTAAACCCTACCAGTTCTGGTCATCCCCTGCGCTGCACCAGTTTCTTCCATTTTCCCTATTCCTTTCCTTCTCGCCTCTGCGGTGTAGTCCAAGGGTACAACATTGGAATTAGAGGATGGTGTGGGTGCTACCGTTATAGTGATTGGCGCGGTCACTTATACTTCGAACAGAGCAGGCGCGGCTGAAGGTGTTGTTACTTCAACCTCGAATGGATTTGGCGCGGCTACCTCAACCTCAATACATGACTATATATGTACCATAATCGGTGTGAGAGTGACAGGAGGCATTTTCGGATCATCCCCTTCTCGAATGAGCCGAATTGACCCCTCTGGGTCCCATTCTTCATCAGTTTCTATCACATTTACCCCCTCTCCTCTGTCATCCGGGAGAGGATTGTTGCGGACATTAGGTGAAACCTCTTTTGCTTGTATAACTTTGGTGTAAATCAACGTCTGGATCTTATCCTTCAGAGTGCGACATTCATCAATAGTGTGACCCTTCATGCCCAAATGGTAGGCACATGTCTTATTTGGATTGACCCATTGAGAGGAATTTTCCATAGAGACAGTGGGAATAGGAGTGACATAACCGGCAGCTTTCAATCTCTGATACAACTGGTCGATGGGTTCAGCAATAGGGGTGTATTTTCTGGGTGGTCTGCGGTCAAAATTTGGTCTGGGTTTTTGATAGTTTTGACGGTCTAGTTGTGAGTGGTAATACGCTGGCTGGGTGTTGTAAGTATGGTAAGCGGTGGAAGGTTGTGGATATCTGGTAGGTGAAGGCTGATACGTGGGTGGACATGGGTTGTATGTGAGAGGATATTTCGGACCTTGGGCTACCATCACAACCCCTACTTCGTTCTTTTTGGATATGCCTCCTGACTGCAAGGCTTTGTTCGTTGCTTGTAATGCCTTGAAATTGGTTACCATCCCACTTTTAATTCCCTCTTCTATTGTTTCTCCCAATTTGATGATGTAGGAGAATTTATGATTTTCAATAACCATTAACCTCTCATAATACTGCAAATCCTGGCCTCGGACAAAGAATTTGTTCATTTGTTCTTCTTCCAGTGCCGGCCTTACTTTTGCAGCTTCTGGTCTCCACCGAGTAGCATGCTCGCGAAAAATATTTGTTGGCTTCTTCTTAAGATTCTGTATATAGAAGACATTTGGTGCATTCTCTGTATTGAATCTGAACCGATCTATGAAATCAGAAGTCATGTTTACCTAGTTAATCCACTTCTTTGGATTTTTATTGATATACCAAGATAGGGCGTCTCCAGGGAGGCTCCTCATGAATAATTTCATTAGGATTGTTTCATCTTTTCCAACCCCTACGAGCTTGTCGCAATACGTCCTCAGATGCACCTTCGGATCACCTGTTCCATCGAACATTTCGAACTTAAGAGGTTTGTAACCCTCTGGCAGTTCTACGTCTGACAGAATACATAAATCCTCATAGTTCAAGCCTTTGATGCTTTTACCACCTTCGACACCTTGGACTCGACTTGTAAGCTTCTTAAGCTCCTCCGCCATGTTCTTGATGAGCAGGTCCTTCTCGGCGGATTCTGGTATGTACGGGGTTCGTTGTGAAGTGTGGGGTAAGGTTTCTATGTATATGGGGTTACTTTGGTGGACTCCAGCGATTTGGGTGTATTGTATCACGACCCAAACCGTTGGGCCATGACGGGCACCTGGTACCTTACTCAACCGACTACCAACATAACATTTCTTTTCATGTCATACTATCATAGATAACCGAGCCGGAAGGCTGCCGTGAGACAAGTAGAATACAACATGAGATACCAACTTATACATAAGACATACGGGTCTATAAGACCAAAATAACCATTCTAACATAGACCAACAAGGCCATACAATCTTTTACGTACATGACATCTGTCTACAAGCCTCTAAGAATACATAAATTTCATAAAGGTCGGAACAGAGTCCCGCCATACCAAACGATGCACGTCAAAATCATACTAACCAAACAAGAAACTCTAAAGCAAATGGAGCGCACCAACATCTTCCGCCGAGCCGATAGCCTACTTGGAGGGCTCTCGACCTGTCTATAGGGACATGCGGGCATGAAACGCAGTGTCCCCATGCAAAAGGGACGTCAGTACGAATAATGTACTGAGTATGTAAGGCACATAAATAAGTACATAACTGACATGGAAGAAATATAGAGTAAATGACTCAACCTGTAAGTCTAGAAAACTTTGTAAATCATGAAATACTTATAGTGTTATGCATATGCGTATGAATGTCATGTCGTGCATAGGTACATGTTTCATAACATCAACAGCCTCTGAGGGCATCCCATCATATCATCTCGGTCACTGTGGGAAAATCATCAATGTATACTAGTTGATTAGGTGGTGGTGCGTATATAACACCGTAACCTTTTCCCATATCCCATATAAATATTATATACATATATACGCGTATATAACACCATCTGGTCAATGTACATGTATAAATGCATGAAATGCATGAGAAATACGTTAATAAGATTTTCTCGGAATGCCATTAAAATTCATGTGCCTTTCGGATAAACTTTATCAAATACGTATTTTTCTGAGACCCATGAACAAAAGATATAATAATAATCTGCATGGGAAAATCAAGAATATAGACACCCCTAGTATTTCTATGAATAGAGTCATTTATGGAAATTGTGTATTTGCTCGTTTCGTTTATGTCATATAGATCATGCCAAAAAGAAAGATGGGATAGCCTTAACATACCTGAGCCGATTCTCTTGACAATCTCTCTAACACACGTCAATTGCGTCAACACGAAACAAGTCGTATGAAGAGCTCAACGCAATCACGTTGCTCAAAGAAAATTTGGCTGAAACATTTCCATCCCCAAAATATCGTTTCTAATGTGATTTGGATAGAAACTCTTGAATAACTTTTCTATTCCTATTGATGAAGATTCTTATAAATCTCACGTTATTATTAGTAAAGAGGCCAAAATGGCTTAGCCTAGTTTCCAATCCAAGAATTAGTACTTGTTAGAGGTTAAAATGTTTGGTGTAGTCTTTCACGACATGAAGTGTTGTCTTTTAATATAAATGTTGCCACCTAATCCGTATGAATCATGAGTCATTTTATTGTTTTTGTATTGGCTGCAACATTATGGACTTTTATCATTATCCAAAGGTTATTAATTAATCAATCACGTGGATGAAAATTCCTTTTCTTTGACTTGCTTCCCCTCTCACCTTCACTAATTTACTCATTACTTGCTTGAAATAGCATAATCCTTATAATCTCCGAATAATCTTTTCCTTGGATTGATGTCAATTATCTTACGACAAATTCAACGTACAATACTACAAGGTGAAACATCGTCGTAATTTAATACTGTGAAGCGTAACATCGTCGTAATTTAATACTGTGAAGAGTAACATCATCGTAATGTAATAGTGAAAGGCGTAACATCATCGTAATATAATACTATAGGATGTATCATCATCGTAATGTTACGGGGTGTAACATCATTCCCCTTTTTGGAACATTTGTCCTCGAATGTTGACTGATGCTATTATCATTTTCATAACTTATAGCTCTTATGAATACCTTAATACTCTCCTTGCCATTTAGGCAGTTGTTCTGTGAATAAATCCAAAGTCTAGGGTATTCCCGCCTTTAGTCTTCTTTCTCATATCACGACTTGTGGTTGAAATCTTTCTAATCTCGTAACTGTTGCTACCTCATATAATGCAACTTGTATGATTCTTGCTTTGTAAGTGTGCTTATGCGACTCATCTTTCCTTTTCCCTCTAACTTTTAGCCAATCTCTAGGCCTCAATTTGTAAACATATACGGAGCTTGAAAAGATGTCCCTTTGGTACTTTTTGGACTTACGAATATTGCTATAGCTTATTTCATAGATTCTCTTATCAATTCGTATGACTTTATCGTTACTAAGGTCTGCCACAAACTCCAGGTTAATTTCGTTGCTTATCCTTAAGACTGATGGTCTAATCTCATCTCATACTGTTGAACTTGTATCCATCTATTTGTTGATTCACCTTAATATTGATTCATCATCTATCACTGATAACTTGATCTTTTATGTATCATCGCCGCTAGGGATCACGTCTCATCGGGGATATCTGGAGTAGTTAGATTGATCCACCTAGGGGTGATACTATACTCCCATAACCGTACTTTATAGCATCCCAATGTGACCTACCTTATATGGGTAGTTTAATCTTATCCAATTCGTCAAATCCCTTTCTTTTCTTCGTCAGAGCATTACTCAATCGAAGGCCCAAACGTCGTCCTTTATCTAACACAATCACACCCTCAGTCTACTACCAGGGTAGCATTCCATCTCTTCTAAATGTTATTAGTCTTAGACTCCTTTGAGTTCATTCAGGCTACAGTGAGCTTTGTATAACTTATAGAAACCATATGCTCTTCTCGTTCTCATGGGCTAATCCTGAGGACTTATCCATTTTCGTTACCTTCTCACTCGCCCTTTCTTATCCTTACTCATGTCTTCTAGAACCTTGTCATTTCACCATACAATAGCTTGCGAGCTACATATATCTATTTATATTACTTGCAATCTTTCAACATGGTTGCATCATAGAGTTCCTTATGTCGTTCTGGAACATCAAGCGAGACATCACATCGTCTCTAACTTTTCTTTACTCTCTTAATTAAGCTTCTCGATACCTAGACCATAGGCTGGAAGATATGCTAATGACGATGCCGCTATTATTCCTAGATATTGAATCCACTCACTTCTAGACTTTTATCCGAAGTAAGGACTATTCACAACCTTCTGTATTTAAGTATCTCGTACGTTGTCCACATTTACCTTACTTATCTTAAAATACTGCATTGTATCTTCTATCTCTCTCATGACCTCCCTTCCACATAGTTATAGTTCACGTTCACAACTTGAAGCTCTATTGTAATACTTGCACCCCTGGGCACACACAATTTGGTGGGAGCTTCATATTGACTTCTTATGAGGCTAATACTTCCTCTAACTGGATTTATCGTTGAGCGGTTATAGATTATGGTTGTTGAATATCTCCCTTGTACTTTTGATATTAAGAGTAATTCTGCAACATTCCCAATCACGATTTCTATAATTTCTGGGTCCAATAACCGAATTCCTGATTTACTTTGTTGATGTAACTCTTTAGTTTCCTCCTTCTTCTGAGCGGCCTTTATGTCAGCTTAAATTATCTCCTGCTCTGGGGTTCATGGTATTAGTTATTCTGTTTAGCCGTTTATTGGACTTGAGTAATATGCATGATACAATCCTTTAACAATTTAATCCATCATTTATGACCCGGGCTCAATTCTTTCTTTTAACGTACACCAGAATCTTCTACGGCTGTATATGCTACAGGTATAAAACTTCAAACTCTTAAGCACGTTAGTGATGTCACCAACTCGGGATCATTGATCGAATAATTCCTTTTGTTCCTTCTTGGCTTTCTTTAACGTAAGCTATTACATTTCTGGTCTTTCTGGTCTATCTGTCCCCTTGTTGCGTGCTTACTTAGCTTATCTTAGTTCCCAGCATGCCATAGTTTTTGTACAACTCATATGATCTCGAATATTACTTTTAATTTTACTTCCCGTTCATTAGCCATGGTAGGTTCCACTCACCTTTGGAGTGCTTACTATGTTATTGTGAGACTGTTGTTATACGAACATTTCCTCTTTAGATCGTTGTGCTTAGGTTGAAGCGTTCTTCCTTATTTCCTCAGCTAGTCTTTTGTGGTAGTACTTAGGGAGGACCCTCTGACTCTTGTAAAGTTGTGAGCTCATTACATTGTATACTCACGGACCTCCTGATGTCCTTCCTTGCCTATACTTATCCATAGTTACTTACCTCCACGACCTTGTGCTTGTGAGGTTGCATCTGAGCTGATATTTTGATTGTTTTCCCAGTGGCACTCCCTTTTATCTCCGTGTCACGACCCGATTTACCCTCGGGATGGTATCGTGAAGGCACCTAGTCTCTACGACTAGGTAAGCCGAAATTTGCGGAAAAACAAATATAATAAAATATAGACAGAAAGGAAAACACAAGTAGACATAACATAGTCGCTCGGCATGTACAAATATAACTCCCAAAACCCGGAATGTCACATATAGTCACAAGCTCTATACCAAAATAGCTCTATACAACGAAAATAAAATACATAAGATGTCTCTATCTAAACTGGGATGGAAGGTGACTCGGAGGATTCTACGGACACGGCAGAATAACCTTGCGGTCTCCTCGAAACAGCTACAACGACCCCTAGCCACTGAATTGAGTACTAGTACCTAGAATATAGTAAATACAATTGCATAATGTAAATATCACTTTAAGAAATCAATCTAACTAATTAGTTCGAAGCTAATACGCGAAATTAAGAAAATTGCCCCAAAGGTCCCCCGGGCCCACGTCTCAAAATCGGGTAAAAATTATAAATTCTGGACACTCATTCGCTCATGAGTCTAACCATACAAGAATTACTGGAATCGGATACCAAAATCTCGATCAAAACTCAAAAACCTAGCCTAAGAATTGGGATGGAAGGTGCTCGGAGGATTCTGCAGACGCGGCAGAATTACCTTGCGGTCTCCTAGAAACAGCTACAAGGACCCCTAGCCACGGAACTGAGTACTGGTACCTGGATCTGCACACGAAAAATGTGTGCAGGAAAGGGCATGAGTACACAACAATTGGTACCCAGTAAGTGCCAAACCTAACCCCAGTCAAGTAGTGACGAGGTCAGGTTAAGGCTCTACTGGATTTATAAGTAAAACAGTTCAAAATAGTACAGAAGAAAAATAAATTCTAAGGTAAACAATAAAAATGAATAATCTGAAATAAAACAGCAACATGGAGCCCTCGGCTCAGCACAAGGTATCACACAGTGGAACTTCCCGGGATACCGTCCCGTAGTCGCAAATATAAAGATGCAGTACAGGGGGGTCTCCTGGAATACGTCTGTAGTCCCAATTTAAATATGCAGTACAGGGGGATCTTCCGGAATACGTCTGTAGTCCCAATTTAAATATGCAGTACAGTGGGATCTTCCGGAATACGCCTGTAGTCCCAATTTAAATATGCAATGCGGAACGAATGACTGATAAGGCATCAATTGAAACGGTTCATCAAATAGCAGGTAAGGAAAACAATAAGCTAACTAACATGGCACACAGAGTGTCAGATAGGAAATTTAATGTTAAATAGGTAAGCATGCTCTCATAATCTAAATTGAACAATTTAACACAGTAAAGCAAGGTAATAGGAGAAAAATAATTTACAATTTTCGGAGAAAATGGAATTTTTACAATAATGGTCCGTGTACGCACTCGTCACCTCACGTACATGGCGCCCACGCAACAATAAATATCAAAACAACCTAAGGAAAGTCCCAACACAGAGTTAGGCAAGCCACTTACCTCGACCGCTCAACTCAACCCGAAATCACGTTCTTGCCACGAGTACCCGACTCCGAATGGCCCAAATCTAGTAAATTCAATTGCATAATGTAAATATCACTTTAAGAAATCAATCTAGATAATAAGTTCGAAGCTAATACGCGAAATTAGGAAAATTTCCCAAAATGTCCCTCGGGCCCACGTCTCAGAATTGGATAAAATTTACAAATTCCAGATACGCATTCACTCACGAATCTAACCATACAAAAATTACCCGAATCGGATACAAAAATCTCGATCAAAACTCAAAAACTTAGCTAAGAACTTTATCCAAATTTTTCCCAATTTTCCACCAAAATTTCGAAATTAAAGGGTGGATGTAAGTGTATATTCATGGAAATTAGTCTAAACCGAGTAGGAATTACTTACCCAAATTGCCCAGGTGAAAATCTCTTCAAATATCGCACTTTCCCGAGCTCCCAAGTTCAAAATATGAATTATGGCTTAAACTCTCGATTTTGGGTTTTAAGAATCTGCCCAAGTGAATAGTGCGATCGTGTACAGACGGGTGCGATCGCGTAGAGTAAAACACACGCCCTCAGTAAATGCACTACGCGAAATCAGAACACATCATGCGTTCGCATAGAGGAACGCGCCCACACTGCCGCCTCATACACTTATGCGAACGCGACCTTGCTTCTACGCGTTCGCGATTCAAGCTGAAGATGGACCTACGCGTTTGCACGCGATCTCTCGCGAACGTACTGAACAACCTCCCCTTGCCCATCCCATCAAGCCTATGTGATCGCTGCCCATACTAGGCAATTGCATTGCACAAACCAGTTGGGTACAAATATACACTACGTGATCGCGACCCTCACACGCGATCGCAATGAACAAACATCTGTTGCACTTACACCAGAAAACCAGCAATTCACACAAGGCTAGAATCGACCCGTTGAGCATCCGAAACACACTAGAGGCCCCTGAGACCTCAACCAAACCTACCAATCAGTTCTAATACCTCATTCAAACTTAGTCGAGCCTTCAAACCACGTCACATAACATCAAAATCGAGAATTATGCATGGATTCAAGCCTAAGAACTTATGAAATTTCCAAAATCTACAACCGATGTCGAAACCCGTCAAAACTAGTCTGAATGACCTCAAATTTTACACACATGTCACAAATGACACAACGGACCTACAGCCACTCTCAGAATTCCATTCCGAGTCCGATATCAAATTTTCACTTATCAGCCGAAATTGCCAAAATTCTAACTTTTGCCAATTCAAGCCTAAATCTACTACATACCTCAAAAACACATTCCGAACACGCTCCTAACCCCGAAATCACCCAACGGAGCTAACAAAGTCGACGGGATTCTATTATGGATCCGTCTTCACACCGTTCCAACTACGGTCCGATTTCTAAAGCTTAAACTCATATATAGGGACTATGTATCCAAAACCTCTCCGAATTTCACAACTAATCATTTCGACAAGTCCCATAAGTAAATATAAAAGTGGGGAAAGCAGTTATTAGAGGATCAGGGCACTAACTCCCAATACGACCGATCGGGTCGTTACATTCTCCCCCTCTTAAGAAAATCGTTCGTCCTCGAACGAGTATAGAGACATACATGAAGCTGTGAAAAGATGAGGGTACTGACTGCACATATCATGCTCGGTCTTCCAAGTCGCCTCCTCGACCGGCTAATCCCTCCACTGAACCTTGACCGATGAAATATTCATTGACCTAAGCTTTCTGACCTGTCTATCCAATATAGCTAATGGCTCCTCAACATATGATAGATCCTTGTCCAACTGGATTGAACTGAAATCCAAAACATGGGTCGGGTCACTGTGATACTTCCAGAGCATAGAGACATGGCATACCGGATGAACTCCTTCTAGGTTGAGAGGCAAGGATAGCTCATAAGCAACCTCCCCAACACACCGCAACACCTCAAAAGGGCCAATAAATCTTGGACTCAGCTTACTCTTCTTCCCGAACCTCATGATGCCCTTCGTAGGTGATACCCAAAGCAAAACCCGATCACCAGCCATAAATGCAAAATCACGAACCTTCCGGTCCGCATAACTCTTCTGCCTGGACTGAGCTGTGCGAAGCCTCTCCTGAATCACCTTCACCATGTCCAGGGCATCCTACACCAAATCTGTACCCAAAAACCGAGCCTCACCCGGCTCAAACCATCTCACTAGAGACCGACACGTTCTACCATATAAAGCCTCATACGGCGCCATCTGAATGCTGGACTGGTAGCTTTTATTATAAGCAAACTCTGCAAGTGGAAAGTATCGGTCCCATGACCCTCCAAAATCCATCACACAGGCACAGAACATATCCTCAAGAATCTAAATTGTGCGCTCGGACTGCCCGTCTGTCTGAGGGTGAAAGGTTGTACTCAACTCTACCTTGGTGCCTAGCTCCTGCTGAACGGCTCTCCAGAACCGTGATGTGAACTGTGTATACTGGAATACAGTGGAGGCGAACAATCTCCCTGATATAAATCTCTGCCAACCTCTTGGGGGAATATGTAGTCAACACTGAATGAAATGGGCTGATTTGGTCAGCCAATCCACAATCAACCAAATAACATCGAACTTTCTCAAAGTCCGAGGAAGTCCAACCACAAAGTCCATGGTGATCCGCTCCCACTTCCACTCTGGAAGCTCAATCTGCTGAAGTAACCCTCCTGGCCTCTGATGCTCATATTTGACTTGCTGACAGTTAAGACACTTGGCCACAAACTCCACTATATCCTTTTTCATCCTTCTCCACCAATAGTGTTGTCTCAGATCCTGGTACATCTTCGCGGTACTCGGATGAATGGAATAGCGCGAGCTATGGGCCTCCTCAAGAATCAACTCCCGAAGCCCATCTACATTGGGCACACAGATACGTCCATGCATCCTCATCACGCCATCATCACCTATAGTCACATCCCTGGCATCACCCCGCCAAACCCTATCCTAAAGAACCATAAGGAGGGGATCATCATATTGGCGCTCTCGAATGCGGTCACAAAGAGAAGACCGAGCAACCATACAAGCTAAAACCCGGCAAGGCTCTGAACATCCAAGGCTAAAAGCCTCTCAACTGCCGGAAGATATGCCAAACTCTCTGTCCGGCGACTCAAGGCGTCGGCCACCACATTTGCCTTCCCCGGGTGGTATAATATAGTGATGTCATAATCCTTGAGTAACTCCAACCACCTACGCTGGCGCAAATTGAGGTCCTTCTGCCTGAACAAGTGCTGCAAACTCCGATGATCCATGAAAATCTCACAAGGAACACCGTATAAATAATGACGCCATATCTTCAGGGTGTGAACAATCGCTGCCAACTCGAGGTCATGAACTGGATAGTTCTTCTCATTCACCTTCAACTATCTGGACGCATAGGTAATTACCCTACCGGTCTGCATCAATACCACTCCAAGGCCAATCCTCGAAGCATCACAATAGATTGTATAGGACCCTGAACCCGTAGGCAATACCAACGCTGGAGCTGTAGTCAGGGATGCCTTGAGCTTCTGAAAGCTCTCCTCGCACTCCTCAATCCACTTGAACAGAGCACTATTCTAGGTCATTCTGGTCATAGGTGCTGTAATGGATGAAAATCCCTCCACAAAACGACGATAGTACCCTTCCAAACTAAGGAAACTGCGGATCTCAGTAGCTGATGACGGTCTAGGCCAACTCTGCACCGCCTCCACCTTCTTTGGGTCTACCTTGATCCCATCACAAGACACCACATTGCCCAAGAATGCCACCGAATCGAGCCAAAATTCACACTTAGAAAATTTTGCATACAATTTCTTCTCCCTCAAAGTCTGAAGAACGGTCCTCAAATGCTGCTCATGATCCTCCTGGGATCCAAAACATATTGTGCATCAAATGCATAAAGGTTGTTGGGACATTAGTCAGCCCAAATGACATGACCAGAAACTCATAGTGACTATATTTGGTCCTGAAGGCAGTCTTCGAGATGTTCGGCTCGCGAATCTTCAACTGATGATAGCCCGAACGCAGGTCAATCTTGGAGAATACCCTGGCACCCTATAGCTGGTCAAATAAATCATCAATGCAAGGCAATGGGTACCTGTTATTCACTGTAACTTTGTTCAGTTGCCGATAATCAATACACATACGCATAGAACCATCATTTTTCTTCAAAAATAATACCAGAGCACCCCAAGGTGATACACTGGGCCTGATGAAACCCTTATCAAGAAACTTTTGCAATTGTTCCTTCAACTCCTTTGACTCAGGAGGAGCCATGCGATAGGGAAAAATAGAAATGGGCTGAGTGCCCAGCAACAAATCAATGCCGAAATCAATATCTCTGTCGGACGGCATACTTGGAAGATCAACTGGAAACACATCAGGATAGTCCCTCACAACTGGAACTGACTCAACTGCAGGGGTATCAACACTAACATCTCTCACATAGGCAAAATACGCATCACACCCCTTCTCAACCATCCACTGAGCCTTAAGGAAAGAAATGACTCTGCGGGGAGTATACTCTAAAGTACCTCTCCACTCTAATCTCGGTAAACCTGGCATAGCCAGCGTCACGGTTTTGGCGTGACAATCAAGAATGGCATAATGGGGCGACAACCAGTCCATGCCCAAGATAACATCGAAATCTACCATACTGAGTAATAATAAATCAGCCCTAGTCTCAACACCGCCGATAACAATCAAACACGACCAATATACGCGGTCCACAATAAGACAATCTCCCACAGAAGTAGAAACATAAATGGAGGAACTCAAAGAATCCCGAGATATCCCTAGATGTGCAGCAGAATAAAAAGACACATATGAATACGTAGATCTTGGATCAAATAATATTGATGCATCCCTATGGAAAACATGGACAAGACATGTGATGACTGAATCTGAAGCGACGGCCTCTAAGCGGGCTGGAAGGGCATAATACCTGGCCTGGCCTCCCCCTCTAGGGCGACCTCGACCTCCACCTCAAGCTATCTAAGAAGGTGGGGTAGTAGTTGGGGCTGGAAGAATAGTTGGAGGACTCGGTGGAGCACGTGGGGCCTGATAGGTCTGAGATGATGCACCCCTCCTAGCTCTAGGGCAATCTTTGAGCATGTGGCGAGGGACACCACACCCAAAACAACTCATCGGAGGACATGGTAGTTGGTGCTGACTTTGAACTGGCCTACTGGACTGGCTGGTGATAGCACCTCGAGCAGGAGGCCAGATACTGGTGGTGCATAATAAGGCTCCTGAGGTCTAGGAGGAGCTGCAATACCACTAGCTACTGGAAGAGCTGAATGAACAGGGCGACTAATAAAACCCCTACCATAATGTGATGTTGGTGCACGAACTCCTGAGTACTGGCCAGTCTCTCGAAACCTCTTGGTCTCTCTCTCCTCTCTGTCCCAGGCCAACATGCTCTCAATCCTCCGGGCAATACTCACTGCTTGCTGGTAAGTGATATCTGTCTCTAACTATCTGCCCATAATGGTCCGAATACCGGGGTGGAGTCCCTCAATGAAGCGTCGAACCTTTTCTATGATCGTGGCAAACAAGGTCGGTGCATGACGAGCCAAGTTACTGAAACGGACTACATACTTCGACACAATCATAGTACCCTGGCGAAACTGCTCAAACTTCGCACACCAAGCATCTCTGAGCCTCTAAGGGACAAACTCAAGTAAAAACATCTCTGAGAACTAAGCCCATGTGAGTGAAGCTGCCTCATCCGGACTACTCAGCTCATAGGCACGCCACCACTGATAAGCCGCTCCCTTCAGTTGGAAAGCGGTGAAAGAAACCCCACTCGTCTCCACAATACCCATAGTGCGGAGAATTCTATAACACTCCTCAATAAAACCCAGAGTGTCATCTGAAGCTAGTCCGTTGAAATTAGGCGGGTGGTACTTCTTGTACCTCTCAAGTCTGAGCTGCTCTGCCTCATAAGCAGCTACTTAGCATCATGCTGAGCTGGAGCTGCTGGGGGCATAGAAATATACTTTGGAACCTGCCCAACATGGACCCTCTGCTTAGGAGTACGGGATGTTGGAGTCTGTGTCCCTCCCCCGGCCTGAGATGTGACTGGAGCTATCGGAAGTAGTCCCGTCTGAGTCAGAGTGCTGAAAGCGCTCATGAACTGAGCCAAAGTCTCCTGGAGGGCTGGAGTAATAGTAGGGACCTCATGTGCCCCTCCAACTGTAGCTGCTGGGGGCTCCTCCGTCGCTGCTCTCGCCGGTGCTCCGGCTGAACCGCGTGCTCGTCCTCTACCCCTGCCCCTACCTCTGGCAGCTCTAGCGGCTCTGGGTGAGGGCTCGGGTGCCTGGTCGTCAGTCCGTCCGGTACGGGTCCTCACCATCTGTGAGAAGAATAGAATAGAGTTTTAGAATTTTGATGTGAGTAACTAGCACGACAAGGAATTCCAAGAATATCATTGTTCTTAACAGTTACATAGCCTCCCAAAGATAGATACAGACGTCTTTGCACCGATCCGCGAGACTCTAATTAACTAGCTTGTGGCTTGTGATTCCTATGAACCTAGACGCTCTGATACCAACTTGTCACGACCCGATTTAGCCTCCGAATGGTATCGTGACGACACCTAGTCTCTACGACTAGGTAAGCCTAAATTTGCAGACAAATAAATATAATTAAATAAAGACAGAAAGGAAAACACAAGTAGACATACCATAGCCGCTCGGCATGTACAAATATAACTCCCAAAATCCGAAATGTCACATATAGTCACAAGCTCTATACCAAAATAACTCTATACAACGAAAATTAAATACATAAGATGTCTCTATCTAAACTGGGATGGAAGGTGACTCGGAGGATTCTACGGACACGGCAGAATAACCTTGCGGTCTCCTCGAAACAGCTACAACGACCCCTAGCCACTGAATTGAGTACTAGTACCTAGAATATAGTAAATACAATTGCATAATGTAAATATCACTTTAAGAAATCAATCTAACTAATTAGTTCGAAGCTAATACGCGAAATTAAGAAAATTGCCCCAAAGGTCCCCCGGGCCCACGTCTCAAAATCGGGTAAAAATTATAAATTCTGGACACTCATTCGCTCATGAGTCTAACCATACAAGAATTACTGGAATCGGATACCAAAATCTCGATCAAAACTCAAAAACCTAGCCTAAGAACTTTATCCAAATTTTCCCCAATTTTCCACAAAATTTCAAAATTAAGGGTGGATTTAAGTGTATATTCATGGAAATTAGTCTAAATCGAGAAGAAATTACTTACCCAAATTGCCCAGGTGAAAAGCTCTTCAAAAATTGCACTTTCCCGAGCTCGCAAGTTCAAAATATGAATTATGGCTTAAACCCTCGATTTTGGGTTTTAAGAATCTACCCAGGTGAACACACAGTGCGATCGCGTAGAGTAAAACATACGCACTCAGGAAATGCACTACGCGAATGTGGAACACATCATGCGTTCGCATAGAGGAACGCGCCCACACTGCCGCCGCATGCTCTTATGCGAACGCGACCTTGCCTCCACGAGTTCACGATTAGATCTGAAGATGGACCTACGCGTTTGCACGTGATCTCTCGCGAACGCACTGAACAACCTCCCCCTGCCCAGCCAAGCAAGACTACGCGATCGCTGCCCATACTAGGCGATCGCATTGCACAAACCAACTGGTTCCAAATACACACTACGCGATCGCAATGAACAAACAACTGCTACACTTACACCAGAAAACCAGCAATTCACACAAGGCTAGAATCGACCCGTTGAGCATCAGAAACACACCCGAGGCCCCCGGGACCTCAATCAAACCTACTAACCAGTTCTAATTCCTCATTCAAACTTAGTCTATCCTTCAAACCACGTCACATAACATCAAAATCGAGAATTATGCATGGATTCAAGCCTAAGAACTTATGAAATTTCCAAAATCTACAACTGATGCCGGAAAACATCAAAAATAGTCCGAATGACCTCAAATTTTACACACAGGTCACAAATGACACAACGGACGTATAGCCACTCTCGAAATTTCATTCCGAGTCCGATATCAAAAGTTCACTTATCGGCTGAAATCGCTGAAACTCTAACTTTTGCCAATTCAAGCCTAAGTCAACTACAGACCTCAAAAACACATTCCTAACACGCTCCTAACCCTGAAATCACCCAACACATATAACAGAGTCGACAGAATTCCATTACGGATATGTCTTCACATCATTCCAACTACGGTTCGATTTCTAAAGCTTAAACTCATATATAGGGACTATGTGCCCAAAAACTCTCCGAATTACACAACTAATCATTCCGACACGTCCCATAAGAAGATAAAAAAGTGGGCAAAGCAGTTATTAGGTTACTGGGGTGCTAACTCTCAATAACAACTGACCGGGTCGTTACACTCTGTATCCCTCATATGGTACCTTTACTACCACAACTTCTATCTTAATATTCTCAAGGTCATGATGTCAAATTTGTGAGACTGAATTTCCCGTGTGTGTGTTCATTCTGTTTATCTTGCACGGTCTATTGATTTGTCTGTATCCTCTTGTCTAGCCATAACTAGGTCCCTCATGAATCAACTACTAACTATTTGTTGGCTCATTCTCATATCAATGTTCCGCGTAATCTTTCTTGGTTTATTTTCTTTGTCTTAACTTATCTTTCGCACTGGCTCCTCATTTATCAATAACATCCCGGGCAGGAACCCTTACTTCCTTTCCTTGACGTTGTGTTTGCATAATGATATGGAATCATAGCATATCTGTAGGCTTTGAATAACTGCAATCTCATCCCTCTCTCATTTTTATCCCATTATTCTTTTACCATTCCATAATTACTAGAACCGCTTAATTCTGACTTAATGCCATTGTCACTCCACATTCCTCCCTTTAGTGGAGTACTAAGAGTTGGAGCTACGACAACCTACCTATAGATATTTCACCTCTTCATTGTTGGCGTCCTTTCACATCATTGATGACCCTTACTCTCCTTGCGGTAATCCTTCTGTACTAAGGATAACAAAATTTCCTTACTCGTGAGGGTGACACTTAGTGTAACTGGAACATGCGGTCCCTTAAGCTTAACTTTTGCTCACAATGCTTGCTTTAGAGAAGTGTCTTCCTGAATGACCATTCTCTGAATTTTTCATGAATCTTCTTCTATTGTTCATTATGTTATCGGCGGAACGAAATCTGAAATTCTCATGATGTCAACCATTTAAACCTCACTCAGCCCCTAATTCATGTTTAGTTTATCTTGTTCACCAGCCCATACTGATTTTTATTATCCTGGGATCTAACTTTTCCTTCTGGTAGTCGCGTTGGAGTCACAGACTTACTTCTCAAAATAAGGATATGATGTTATGGCCTATATTTGTTTTTTTGGTCTCAAGGCCTGTCACCTCTCGTCTTTTCCTTCACTTGACTTATAGACTCGGTAATACTGTCATCTTTTTGAACTACTGTTGTCATCCATGTATCACATCTTACTCTTAATGCTTCATGAGCTCTCTTCTTATTTCCTGCTAATACTTCTGTCTATCACTTTATTCTGAAAACTTCAACAAGATATTCTTTTGCTTTTAGCTCCCCTTTGCTCCATCCACTAGCTCTTCAAGTTGCCTAGCCTTATCTCTCTACTAGGGACGGGAGTCATACTAAGATAATATTTATCCTTTCCCGGCTAACTCATATCTAGCTGTACTACTTTAGAGTGCACCATCTAGGTGCCTCACAAGGAGATCCATTACCACGTTAACACTATCCTTCGGAAATGTCAACTAAATCTACCAATCCATCCCCTATTTTGGGTTACTCTAACCCCAGCCGGATCCTGATAACCCGTCCTTCTTAAACTATATTTATTAGCTCACATAGGGCATAACTTAGATCGGTGTGGCCAATTATAAATACCTATGTTACTGTTGAAGGTAACTCAAAATGCTTATATCTCTCTTCTTGAATTGTAAATAAGGATAATCTTTATTAGCTGGGTACCTCGTACCCTCTTTCACCTTGCTTCCTTTACTTGTTGAAACTTGTATTTATCTTCTGAATCTCTCATTGTCTTTCACCATAAATGTGGATAGATATTCTTGCCTTAAGGATCATTTTCCAGAAGCTCATCGGGTTCTTCTGACTCAACTCTTTCACGACCGCATTCAATTTGATACGCTCAATTTACAGCTTAAAAGAATGTAAGCGATCGCTGTCAAATATAGTAACCTAACAAGGTTGGGGTCGAATCCCGCAGAGAACAATATGAGGGCGTTTAGGAATGCTAGAGAATTATCACTTATCGTGCAGTGCCAAATAAATATGATTTTGGGTTTTTGATAATTGTTTATAACTAAATGCGAAACTATAAACTATCCTAGAAAGCAATTAAAATGATCGAGGGCAACAAGTATCGATGCTTCGGGTATTACACTCGAGTAACGATCCAATGTATTTCACGATTTTACAAATATGAGCGGGTAATGTTAATTAGCCACGGATAACATTTCTTAATTAGCTTTTCCCAAAGACTAACAAGACTTCCTAATTGAATTATCCCTAACCCAATTAGGAGATTAAGCACTTCCGAGTTTGGCTACAAGTAGTTCAATCCTATCCCTAGGTAGAATCTATAAAATGAGGGTTAAATCCTCAAGTTCTTGTTAATTAATCTTTCCCAACCCCAAATAATCTTTTCCAAAACTAATTCGGAGTTAATGGGCGAGTCCTAGGGTTAGCTAATCCCTTTGGAAACATTAAAGAACAAGAATAATTAAAATAACAAACACCCACTTCACAAATATAATAAAATCATTCAATACATAAGCACAACAAGGTATTTAATCCACACTTTAAATATGAATATTCCCATAAACCATATTCAAGTGTTGGAAAAATACTACACACTTAGATATACAATACAAAGCAAAGAAATGAAGAAATAAATACAAATGGGTAAAGAAGACTTCACCACAATGTCGAAATCTACAAATCCAAAGTGTGTGTGCAAACCCACAAATCAATACTTGTTCCTCTCTACTCAAAATATATTTACAAAGCTCAAAATATCTCCACAATATTATTTTCCTGCCAAAGATACCAAAAAATGGTTGCTAGGTCGAGTATATAAAAGTTGAAGTTAGAAAATGTGATTTTACACCTTTGTCCAAAGCTGATGCCCGACTACCGCACATGCGGAAGATTCATCGCAGGTGCGATTCGGCAGGGGCGGATGTCTGGTCGCACCTGCGGTTCCGCAGGTGCGTGAATTTCATCGCAGGTGCGAGATTAGGCTGGTTTGAATTCCATCGCAATTGCGGACATTTGGTCGCACCTGCGGTTCCGCAGGTGCGTNGATTAGGCTGGTTTGAATTCCATCGCAATTGCGGACATTTGGTCGCACCTGCGGTTCCACAGGTGCGTAAAAAGAACCGCAGGTGTGAGTCTTGTGTGCCTGAGCTGGCTTCGCAGGTGCGAGGTCGCGCTTGAGACCTATAATCCGCAGGTGCGGAATCACTGAAGCCTTTCATGCACATTTTCACCGCTTTTTTGTCCAACTTTCAGTCCAATTCAACACCAACCTTCATAGCA
>ML247898.1:560-19675 GCA_005239495.1 Nicotiana undulata
TTTTCTTGAAATCCTAAGTTTGATCTAAGGGGTTTTGGAGAGTGATTCTTGGTTTGAATGATGTTTTTAGTGTTCTGGGAGCTCGAGCAAGTCCGTCATGTGATTTGGGACTTGTTGGTATAATTTGTCGAGGGCTCGGGAGGGCCCAGGGGTCTTCCAGACCCCGATCGGGGTAAAAAAACCAGCAAAACTCATAGCTGGAGGGAATGTACTGGTGTGACCGCACATGCGGTCCATGAGCCGCAGGCGCGAGGTTCGCACCAGCGGAAATTCCTTCGCAGGTGCGGCTCCTTCCGCAAGAGCGGCCTTCTCTCCCCAGGCGCGGACAAAAGCCCGCAGGTTCGCACCTGTGATTATTTTAAAGTAAGGTTTTGAAACTCGAAAATTTTACTTGAGAGTTGGTTATAGCTGAGGCTGGAATAGGTGCCTGAGTTATTTTTATTTTTATTGTAGTACTTGTTTATTTATTTGATATTTTATTGTTATTGTAGTACTTGTTTAATTATTTGTTTAGATTTCTTTCTTGCTTTATATAATATTGTTACAAATTATATTGTTGAAGCCCCGCCGTAACCTCGTCACTACTTCGTCGAGGTTAGGCTCGGCACTTACTCAGTACATGGGATCGGTTGTACTGATACTACACTCTGTGCTCTTTTGCACAGATCCAGGTACCGGACATTAGTAGAGCTAGTTCGATTATCTTTCCTATTCATTTGGAGATACGAGGTACATTTGTCGGCGTTCGCAGATTCCGAGAGTCTTCTCCTATTTTACATACACTGTTTTATTATATTCAGAACATTTACACTATTTCTTTCAGCCATTATTTGTAGTATTCTTTAGTAGTTCGTGAATTGTGACACCAGACTCTGGGGTAGTTTTAGATATATTTATATAATTAGCTCGTGGTTCATTTTTATTTAATTGTTTAGTATTTTATTTGTGGAAATCATTTACATTAAGTTTACTTTAAATTATTTATTCATGCTTAAGTAAATAATCAAAGGAAAATTTGTTAATTGACTCTAACATTGGCTTGCCTAGCAAGTGTGGTGTTAGGCGCCATCACGAGCCCTAAGGTTGGGAATTTAGGTCGTGACAAGTTGGTATCAGAACACTAGGTTTGCTTAGGTCTCACAATTCACGAACAAGCTTAGTAGAGTCTGAGGGATCGGTACGGAGACGTCTGTACTTTTCTCTCAGAGGCTATTGAGTTAGGAAACAACTCCATTTTATTTTTATTCTATCGTGCGATTCTTGTATCTTGAATACTGATTTGGATTCTTCTATTCTCTCACAAATGGCGAGAACACGTGCTTCATCTTTCGCTGACCAGAGTTCCGGACCTCCAGCAGCAGCAACTCCTACTAGGGGCAGAGGCCGAGGCCACGCTAGAGGCCGAGGCAGGGGCAGGACCCAGTCCGTTGCTCAGGCAGCTGCCACAACTGCGGAACCCCAGTCCATTCCAGCGGGACCAGCTCTGGTTCCCGAGGGGTTTATTGCTACCCCGGTTCTTCAGGATGCTTTGGTCCGTTTAGTGGGCCTTATGGAGAGCGTGGCCCAGACTGGCACCTTTCCTGTTGCAGCAGCCGTATCTCAGGATGGAGAAGTGGTCCCGACTCCTACTACCCACACTCCAGTTCAGACTACACCTCAGGCTCAGACCCCAATAGCCAATCCAGTTGGGTTAATTCAGCCAGTTGCAGCAGTGCTGTCCACTAATGGGGCAGCCATGTCATCAGATGCTTTGTGGAGACTTGACAGGTTCATTAAGCTATTTCCTGTCCATTTCAGTGGTGCTACTTCAGAGGATCCACATGAATATCTGGATAGTTGTCATGAGGTGTTGCGGAATATGGGTATTTTGGAGACCAATGGGGTCGATTTCGCGGCTTTTCAGATTACTGGTTTCGCCAAGCAATGGTGGAGGGACTATTTGTTGACTAAGACAGCCGGATCACCTGCTCTGACTTGGGATCAGTTCTCTCATCTCTTTTTGGAGAAGTTCTTGCCTGTTACTACTCGAGAGGATAAGCGTCGTCAGTGCGAGCGACTTCAGCAGGGCAGCATGACTGTGACCCAGTATGAGAATTGTTTTGTGGATTTGGCTAGACATGCTATTCTTATATTTCCCACTGAGAGGGAGAGGGTCAGACGGTTTATTGATGGCCTTACTCAGCCCATCAGGTTGAAGATGGCCGAGGAAGTAGGGTCCGAGATTTCTCTTCAGGATGCAACCAATATAGCTAGGAGGGTTGAGTCAGTGCTTGGGATGGGAGGTCAGGGGACATACAAGAGACCTCGCCATTCTAGTGTTTTCAGTAGTGCCTCATCTGGAGGCGGGACTTCATTTAGCAGAGGCCATTCTTCCAGGCCATTCCACTCAGCGCTACAGGTTTCTCATGGTACTTCAGAGGGTCGTGGTTCTTATTTTCCTCCTTATGCTCAGCCAGTTTATAGTGCCCCTTCAGCTCCTATTAGAGCACCTCTTTTGCAGAGTGTTTTGCGTGACCATCCAATTCATCCAGGTCGGCATAGTGTTCAGCATGGGTGCTTCGAGTGTGGAGAGAATGGGAATATCCGTAGGGCTTGTCCGTATTATGCAGGTAATCAGTTTCAGCAGCAAGATTCTCGTGCTATAGTTCAGGCTGCAGTTCCATTACCACCTGACCAGCCGGCAAGGGGTAGGGGTCAGGTAGTTAAAGGTAGAGGCCAGAATGTTAGAGGTGGAGGACAGATGGCTAGAGGTGGAGGTCAGCCTGTTAGATGTGGAGGTCCTCCTAGAGGTGTGGTTCAGGGTGGCGGGGCCCAGCCCCGACTATATGCATTTCCAGCTAGACCCGAGGCAGATTCCTCCGACGCTGCTATTACAAGTATCATCTTAGTCTGTGATTGAGCTGCTTCAGTTTTGTTTGATCCGGGGTCTACTTATTGGTATGTGTCATCCTATTTTGCCTCATATTTGAATGTGCCCCGCGAGCCCTTGAGTGTTCCTGTTTATGTGTCTACACCGGTGGGGGATGCTAATGTGATAGATCGAGTATATCGTTCGTGCTTAATAGTCATTGAAAGTCTTAAAACTAGTGTTGATATTTTGCTTCTCGAAATGGTTGATTTTGATGTTATTTTTGGCATGGATTGGTTGTTGCCCTATTATGCCATTTTACACTGTCACACCAAAATAGTTACTTTAGCCTTATTGGGGTTGCCTCGATTAGAATGGAAAGGGACTCCTGGTCATTCTCTCAGCCGGGTAATTCCATATGCTAAGGCTCGCCGCATGGTGGAGAAAGGGTGCTTGGCTTATTTGGCTCATATTCGTGATTCCGATGCTGAGGTTTCTTCTATAGAGTTAGTTCCTATCGTGCGTGAGTTTCCAGAAGTATTATCTGCAGACCTGCCGGGTAAGCCGCCCGACAGGGATATCGACTTCTGTATTGATGTGGCTCCGGGCACTCAGCCCATTTCCATTTCTCCATATCGGATGGCCTCACCAGAATTGAAAGAGTTGAAAGAACAATTGCAAGACTTGCTAGATAAGGGTTTCATAAGACCTAGTGTCTCGCCTTGGGGTGCAACAGTTTTGTTTGTAAAGAAGAAAGATGGGTTGATGATAATGTGCATAGATTACCGGCAACTGAATAAAGTTACTATCAAGAACAAATATCCGTTGCCGAGGATTGATGACCTATTTGATCAGCTTCAGGGTGCTATAGTATTTTCAAAAATTGATTTGAGGTCAGGCTATCATCAGCTGAAGATTAGGGCATCCGATATTCCTAAGACAGCCTTTCGGACGAGGTATGGGCATTATGAATTTTTGGTTATGTCGTTTGGGCTGACTAATGCTCCAACAACCTTTATGGATTTGATGAATCGAGTTTTCAAACCCCATCTGGACTTTTTCATCATCGTTTCATTGATGACATTCTTATATACTCCTGCAACCGGGAAGAGCATGAGCAACATCTCCGTATAGCACTCCAGACTCTGAGAAATAATCATTTGTATGCCAAGTTTTCAAAATGTGAGATTTTTACTAACCATCGCAGCCTCCAGTACTTATTCAAGCAGAAAGATCTAAATTTGAGGTAGCGGAGATGGTTAGAGTTGTTAAAAGATTATGATGTCACCATATTGTATCACCCGGGGAAGGCCAATGTGATGGTCGGTGCATTGAGTAGAAAGGCGGTGAGTATGGGCAGTCTTGCGTATATTCTCGTTGGCAAGAGACCGTTGGCTTCAGACATTCAAACTTTGGCTAATCAGTTCATGAGGTTGGCTATTTCGCCCGGCAGTGTTCTAGCTTGTACTGTCGCTCGATCTTCTCTAATTGATCATATTCGGAAGTGGCAGGATGATGACCCACATTTGGCGGTCCTTAGGGACACAGTTCGGCACGGTGATGCCAAGCAGGTTACAGTTGGGGATGATGGCGTTTTGAGGATTCATGGTAGGTTATGTGTGCCTAATATTGATGGCTTTCGTGAGTTGATCCTTGAGGAGGCTCACAGCTCCAGGTATTCTATTCACCCAGGTGCAGCAAAAATCTACCAAGATTTGAAGCAGCATTATTGGTGGAGAAGGATGAAAAAGGACATTGTGGCTTATGTGGCTCGTTGCTTGAATTGTCAGCAGGTAAAGTATGAGCATTAGAGACCCAGTGGTTTACTTGAGCAGATAGAGATTCCTGAGTGGAAGTGGGAGCGTATCACTATGGACTTCGTGGTTGGGCTCCCACGGACTCATAGGAAATTCGATGTGGTTTGGGTTATTGTGGATAGGCTGACGAAATCAACACACTTCATTCCAGTAGCAAGTACTTATACATCAATGCGTTTGGCTGAGTTGTACATTCGGGAGATTGTTCGCCTTCATGGCGTGCCCGTGTCTGTCATTTCTGATCGAGGTACGCAGTTTACTTCACACTTTTGGAGGGCAGTTCAGCGTGAGTTGGGTACCCGAGTAGAGTTGAGTACAACTTTCACTCTCAGACGGACGGGCAGTCCGAGCGTACCATTCAGATATTGGAGGACATGCTCCGCGCTTATGTTATTGACTTTGGAGGTTCATGGGATTAGTTCTTGCCGTTAGCGGAGTTCGCTTATAATAATAGCTATCAGTCGAGCATTCAAATGGCTCCTTATGAGGAATTATATGGTAGACGGTGCAGATCGCCAGTTGGATGGTTTGAGCCGGGAGAGGCTCGGTTGTTGGGTACAGACTTAGTTCAGGAGGCCTTAGATATGGTCAAGATCATTCAGGAGAGACTTCATGCAGCTCGGTCTAGGCAAAAGAGTTATGCCGATCGTAAGGTCCGTGATGTAGCATTCACGATTGGAGAGAGAGTATTGCTCCGTGTGTCGCCCATGAAGGGTGTGATGAGATTTGGGAAGAAGGGTAAGTTGAGCCCAAGGTATATCGGGCCGTTTGAGATTCTTGATAGAGCGGAGGAGGTAGCTTATAGACTTGCGTTGCCTCCAGGGTGATCCTCAGTTCATCCGGTATTCCATGTGTCGATGCTCCGGAAATATCACGGTGACCCGTCCCACGTGTTAGATTTCAACTCTGTCCAATTCGACAAAGACTGGACTTATGAGGAGGAGCCGGTTGCCATTTTAGACCGGTAGGTTCGCCAGTTGAGATCTAAGAGTTATGCTTCAGTTTGAGTGCAGTGGAGAGGCCAGCCCGTTGAGGCAGCTACTTGGGAGTCCGAGTCGGACATGCAGAGTAGATATCCACACTTGTTTGCCAATTCAGGTAACTTTCTATGTCCGTTCGAGGACGAACGTGTGTTTTAGAGGTGGAGATTGTGATGATCCAAGGAATCATTTTATAAATTCAGGCTCCGTTCCATGCTTAATAGCCATAAATAGACTAATTTTAAATACCTCGATTTGCGTTGGCAGTCCAGGCGTGAAACAGGAAAGCTTTTATGTGAAAATATATGAAATAATAGTTTTTGAGAGTTAAACTTGATTTTTAGTTGACTTTGGTCAACGTTTTGAGTAAACGGACCCGGACCCGTGTTCTGACGGTCCTAGGAGGTCCGTAGAAAAATATGAGCCTTGGGATTTAGTTAATAAAAGTAAGGTACATGGCCCGGTCATCAAAATTTTCTACCCACGTTTTAAAAGAGTATTAGGGCATTAGGATATTAAAATTTAATATTAACAAGTAAACAGGCTCCGAAATACAAAGGCGGCGTACATAAGAAACCTATAAGTGACGCATTGTCTTCGTTGACAATCACAGTTAGGAGCTCTAACTTTTGAGCAAAGGAATTGGTGTACCACTGAATGCTCCAGGTATTAGTATATTTTGTGTGCTTTTTAGTTAGTGTTTGTGATAATATTAGCTTGTAGTATAGGGTGTTAATAATTAAGCAATAATGGAAGGCATCATGAATTAGTTATGAAAACAATTTGCTACTGTTAATTCAGGGAAATAAGAGTACGTATTATGTGAAAAACCATTGTAGGTGGACTTTCAGTTTTACTTCTTTCTAATAGGAGACAATGATTTATTTATAATTAGATAATAATGAGTGGATACATATTTATGAAAACAGTGATTGGATATAGTTTTTAATTACGTATATTCCAGTGGCTACTTTCAATGCGAGTTAGTAAACTGCTTTTCAAGGTTTCGAGACTGTTGGGTCTAAAATCCACAATATCATTTAATTCTATTTCATTTTCTGTGATCATTTTTTTTGGACCTACATTTAAAACTATAATATTTAATACGTAGATTATTAAGAGTTTGAAAGTTAGGGATTTTTGGGTAGAATTAGGGAATTTTGTAAAATTGGAATTTAGACCTCGAATTGGGGTCGGATTTTGAAACTAACTGCATACTCAGGTTCAGGGGTGAACGGGTAAACGAAATTTGGTCTGAACCCCGAGTTTAGACCAAGCGGGCCCAGGGTCGGGTTTTCACTTTTTTTTTTTGAAAACTTAGGAAAACTCATATTTTTCAATAAAGCTAGTTCATTTATCATAGATTGATGATATTGAGTTAATTATGGTTAGATTCGAGCAAGTTAGAGTGAATTCAAAAGGAAAAGCAGTAATTGAGCAGTGAGTGGCCTGGGAAATTGAGGTAAGTGTTTGGTCTAACTTTGACTTGAGGGAGTATGACTCCCCACTTGTTTGCTATGTGAATGAATGGGCGTGGTGTATAGGTGAGGTGACGAGTATCTATGCACCACCCAAATGGCCTGTTAAACATGATCCTTCCCCTGTTCACAATTTAATTGATCCCGATCTTAATTGTTCTTTGCTATTCGTTGTTTCCATGACTAATAAGCCTCATTACTTGGTTGTTAGATATTATTTTGGTTATTTTTGGAAGTGTATATATATATTCGTGTTGGTTCTTTTGATTATTTACATTTGTTGTTGTTTAAATCTACGGGATGTACTGTTTTCTGTTGGAGATTATTTTTTAAAAATCAAATTTGGTGTGATAAGGGTGAATATTTGGTGTGATAATGGTGGATAATTGGTGTGATAAGGGTGAATATTTGTTGTGATAAGGGTGGATAATTGGTGTGATAAGGGTGAATTATTGGTATGATAAGGGTGGATAATTGATTGTGATATTGTGGATATGTGGTATCAGATTGTATGCCACAACATGACTGTGAAAATGTGGATTTATGTCATTTCTACTGATTATTTAAACTTTAAATGATTCGGAAACTCTTGATTTTCTCTGCAGTCTTCCTTATATTTAGCACCTGTGATTATTTTAAAGTAAGGTTTTGAAACTCGAAAATTTTACTTTAGAGTTGGTTATAGCTGAGGCCTGGAATAGGTGACTGAGTTATTTTTATTATTATTGCAGTACTTTTTTATTTATTTGATATTTTATTGTTATTGTAGTACTTGTTTAATTATTTGTTTAGATTTCTTTCTTGCTTTATATAATATGGTTACAACTTATATTGTTGAAGCCCCGCCGTAGCCTCGTCACTACTTCGTCGAGGTTAGGCTCGGCACTTGCTCAGTACATGGGGTCGGTTGTACTGATACTACACTCTGTGCTCTTTTGCACAGATCCAGGTACCGGACATCAATGGAGCTAGTTCGAGCAGCTTTCCTATTCATTTGGAGACACGAGGTACATTTGCCGGCGTTCGCAGATTCCGAGAGTCTTCTCCTATTTTACATACACTGTTTTATTATATTTAGAACAGTTACACTATTTTCTTCAGCCATTATTTGTAGTATTCTTTAGTAGTTCATGAATTGTGACATAAGACTCTGGGGTAGTTCTAGATATATTTATATAATTAGCTTGTGGTTCGTTTTTATTTAATTGTTTAGTATTTTATTTGTGGAAATCATTTACATTAAGTTTACTTTAAATTATTTATTCATGCTTAAGTAAATAATCAAAGGAATTTTTTTTAATTGACTATAACATTGGCTTGCCTAGCAAGTGTGGTGTTAGGCGCCATCACGAGCCCTAAGGTTGGGAATTTGGGTCGTGACACAAGGCAAGTTTATTCACCACCGATCCAATTCGATCTAATATCTCATACGGACCAATATATCTCGGACTTAGCTTACCTTTGCACCTAAATCTCATCACTCTTTTCATAGGGGACACCTTCAAAAAGACCTTTTCTCCTTATAATGAACTCCAAATCACGAACTCTCTTATCTGCGTAGGAATTTTGTCTACTTTGAGCTGTCCGAAGTCGTTCTCGTATCAATGCAACTTCTCCAAAGCTTGCTGGAAAAAATTCGGACCCAATAGCTATGCTTCACCAGGTTCAAACCATCCAACTGGTGAACGACACTTACGACCATATAAAGCTTCAAACGACATCTGTATACTCGACTGATAGTTGTTATTATAAGCAAACTTTGCTAACGGCAACTGATCGTCCCAATGATCACCAAAATCAATTGCACAAGCTCTAAGTGTGTCCTCCAAGATCTGAATAACCCGCTCGAACTGTCCGTCCGTCTGTGGATGGAAAGTTGTGCTCAACTCAACCTGAGAACCCAAAGACTTCTAAACTGACTTCCAAAATTTAGGAGTAAATTGTGAACCTCGATCTGAAATTATAGAAATAGGCACACCATGAAGCCGAACTATCTCACGGAGGTATATATCTGCTAGCTGTTCTGCAGTATAAGTAACTCAAACTGGTATGAAATATGCAGACTTTGTGAGTCTGTCCATGATCACCCATATTGAATCATGTTTCTTAAAAGTACTTGGCAACCCAACTACAAAATCCATAGTAATCCTTTCCCACTTCCACTCAGTAGGGGTGGGTTCGGTTCGGTTTGAATATTATCGGTTTTGCCTATCGGTTATCGGTTTACAAATATCATAACCCGATAACCAAACCGATAAGATATTGGTTAATCGATTATCGGTTTACAAATATCATAACCCGATAACCAAACCGATAAGATATTGGTTAATCGATTATCGGTTTACAAATATCATAACCCGATAACCAAACCGATAAGATATTGGTTAAATGGTTATCGATCATTATTGGTTCGGTTATCGGTTTACCCGATAAGATAAAACAGCTAAAACAATCTCACAATATATAAAACTGTCGAGTTCTCAATTATCTTGAGCCAGAAGTCAAGAAATAGATCAGATTTCCGTTGTCTTTGACAACTTTATGATGCCTAAATATAGGATTACAAAGGTGGAATGAAATACGATTGTATTGATAATAAAACGTGGAATATGATTCGTATGTTTAACTAGAAGTGAAAAAAATCTGAAAAAAGTGGGATAAAATAGTAAGACGATGTATCACAATCAAGTCTTTAAGCTACATCTTATGTTACGATAATCTATATGAATATTTTTCAGAAATTATGAATTGATAATATCAGAAACTAGCTAACCCATGTATCAAATAAACAGTAGTTTACTCCTTAGGATTCTTAATATTCCAAAAAGAGAAACACTTGTTAAAATTATAAGTGTTTTATAATTTTAGATTCATCCAAAAAGAGAGAAACACCTGTCCAACCTGAGGGCGCAAAATGACTAACGAGTGACGCCGGCCTGAGTCTTGACGGGCTGACTAGTGACTAGTGTCTGGTGAGGGAGTGAGCCATGAGGCGGAAAACTGGTGAGGGCGTGAGCCGTGGTGAGGTGGAGAACTGTTGCGGTTGGGCCGCAGGGGTGCGACGGAAAATTGAGAAACTGAGAAAGAGAAACTGACTTACTGAGAATTGAGAAAGAATAGGGGAAAAAAATTATGAAACCCTAGTATAGTATGTATATACTTAAGGGTAAATTAGTAAATTAGTTAATTCTTATTGGGTTATCGGTTTTTACCCAATAACAGTGTGATGACCCAAAAGGTCATCCTATGTTAATTTAACTAAATCTGTGTTCCGAGGCCCAGAAAGCCTCCGTTAATCTCACCTTGAAGTGCGTTCGCAACCCGGTCGTGTAGCCGGGAAGCTCTTATGTGAAAACTTGATGAAAAATGGAATTTCTAATAATTAATTGATTAAAGTTGACCTTGGTCAACATTTTTGGTAAACGGACCTGGACCCGTGATTTGATAGTTATCAGTCGTGCATTCAGATGGCTCCGTATGAGGCGTTGTATGGTAGGCGATGTCGGTCTCTAGTCGGATGGTTTGATCCGAGAGAGGCTAGATTGTTGGTTTCTGAGTTAGTCCAGGATGCCTTGGACAAGGTGAAGATCATTTAGGATAGACTTTGTACAGCTCAGTCCATGCAAAAGAGTTATGCGGATCGCAAGGTTCGAGATTTGGCTTTCATGATAGGAGACCAGGTGTTTCTTCAAGTGTCGCCTATGAAGGGCGTGATGAGGTTCGTAAAGAAGAGCAAGTTGATCCCTAGGTACATTGGTCCATTTGAGATTTTGGACAAGGTAGGAGAGGTGGCCTACAGACATGCCTTGCCACCACATTTATCAGCCGTGCATCCGGTGTTTCATGTATCTATGCTCAGGAGATATATTGCAGATCCATCGCATGTTCTTGACTTCAGCGGTGTCCAGTTGGACAAGGATCTGACTTATGAGGAGGAACCGGTAGCCATATTAGCTAGGCAGGTTCGTCAGTTGAGATGGAAGAGTTATCCTTCGGTTTGTGTTCAGTGGAGAGGTCAGCCTGCCGAGGCAGCTACTTGGGAGTCCGAGTCCGATATGCGGAGCCGTTATCCCCATCTTTTCTCAGACTCAAGTACTTTTCTATGTCCGTTCGAGGACGAACGTTTGTTTTAGAGGTGGAGATAGTGATGACCCAAAAGGTCATCCTATGTTAATTTAACTAAATATGTGTTTCGAGGCCCAAAAAGCCTCCGTTAATCTCACCTCAAATTGTGTGCTCAACCTGGGTGTGTAACCGGGAAGCTCATATGTGAAAACTTGATGAAAAATGGAATTTCTAATAATTAATTGATTAATGTTGACCTTGGTCAACATTTTTGGTAAACGGACCCGAACCCGTGATTTGACGGTCCCGGCGGGTCCGTAAGAAAATATGGGACTTGGACATGTGCCCAAACTCAAATTCCGAGGTCCCAAGTTCGAGAAATGAATTTTTAAAGAAAATTATTTTCTGAAAAATATAAAGGTTTTTGAAAATGAATTTTGATGTGAAAACTTTGTTACCAGGCCCGTATTATGGTTCCGGAGCCCGGAACAAATTTAATTTATGTTATGTGAGTTATCTGTAAAGTTTGGTGTAAAATGGACTTAATATGACGTGTTTCAGATCAAAATTGGAATAATTGAGCCTTAGGAAGTTTTAAGGAAATTCTATGAGTTTTGATGTTTAATGCCTTGAATTAGAATAATATGACGTGTTTCAGATCAAAATTGGAATAATTGAGCCTTAGGAAGTTTTAAGGAAATTCTATGAGTTTTGAGGTTTAATCCCTTGAATTAGAATAATATGACGTGTTTCTACTTGGAAGTTGATTGTTTGTTGAAAATCCTTATTGATAAACTTGTGATATAATGGTTCGATTGAGGACCCAATTTGTGAAGAGATATACTTGAAGAGATTGGTTATAGATGAGACCCATACCGGGCAATATTATGATATTTACTGATATTTTCCCCTTGCTGGGTGATTATGATTTGTACTTCCACTATGCTGCATTTCCTTACCATTGATATTTGTCATTGTTTTGGTTAGGAATAGTGTAAAGCACGAAGGGTGACGCCGTGCCATGATTTACATTGATTACATCATACATGGCATAGTGAGGAAGGGAGTAAAAGCACGAAGGGTGATGCTGTGCCATGATTTACATTGCCAGACATTATACATTTTATCGTGAGGAAGAGAGTAAAAGCACGAAGGGTGATGCCGTGCCATGATTCATATTATTTTACATCGTACATCGCATTGTGAGGAAGAGAGTAAAAACACGAAGGGTGATGTCGTGCCATTATTTACATTGCTGGCATTTATACTTGTTACATTAGCATTCTTGTTAACTTGCCTTTCTTGTCTGCTCCTATATGCTTAATTTACTGCTTTATCTCACTTGTTACCCCCATTAACTGCTCCCGTGTCCCATGCTTATATGCTTATCTCTTGCTCTTTTCCATGTTATATGTTGTAGAGTAAGACAGGTTAATTTTTGTTGTCAAGTCTAGCCTCGTCACTACTTCGGCTGAGGTTAGGCTCGCCACTTACTCAATACATGGGGTCGGTTGTACTGATTCTACACCTGCACTTCTTATTGTTGTGCAGATCCCGCAGCCGGACCCAGTGGACATCGTTGAGGGAGTATCCTTTAGTCCACCTCGGAGATTTCAAGGTAGACCCGCAGACGTTCGTGGGCCTTGGCGTCTCCTCTATCTCTATTTCCCTACTCTGTCTTATTTTTCTACTAGTTGTTATGAGACAGTTCATGTACTTTTCTTCAGACGTTGTATTTAGCATTCTGTTAGTATGTTCGTGAGTTAGTGACTCCAGATTCGGGGATTGTGACAGCGTATTGTATATGCATCTATCACTTAGTATTGTATTTATCTATTTTTGTATTTTCAATTTATAAAAATTGTTTCTAGTATTTCTGTTAATTCTGTGTTAATTAGTTAGTGAATTTTACACGTTGGCTTGGCTAGCGGGTTCAACGTTAGACGCAGTCACGACCTGAAGGTGGGATTTCGGGTCGTGACAAGTTGGTATCAGAGCTCTAGGTTGCTTAGGTCTCACAACTCACGGACAACTTGGTAGAGTCTGAGGGATCGGTAAGGAGACTTCTGTATTTATCCCTAGAGGCTGCAAAGTTAAGATAACTCCACATTTTTTCATTCTCTGTTGTGCGATATGAATTCTAGGCACTGATTGAGTTTCTATTCTATTATCTCGTAGATGGCGAGGACGCGTGCTTCCCTTGGTTCTGCTCAGCAGCCCGATACTCCTGCTACAGCTCCTACGAGGGGCCGAGGTCGAGGCCGGGCTCAGCCTAGAGCAGCAGCCCTAATGGAGGATCTTCAGGTCGAATTTGACGAGGAGATCCCAGCTCTAGCAGTTCCAGTGGGACCAGCTCAGGTCCTAGAGGGGTTCATTGCTACCCCAGTGATCCAGGACGCTCTAGTCCGCTTAGTGGGGTTCATGGAGAGTGTGTCTCAGGCCGGTCTTCTTCCTACTACACCAGCCGCCTCTCAGGCTGGGGGAGGTACCCAGACTCCTGCTACTCGCACGCTAGAGCATCTAGCTCTGCAGTTCCAGACTCCGGCACCTCAGCCAGCCAGAGTAGCTCAACCGGGTATTGCAGCCCCGGCAGTCGAGGGAGCAGCTATGTCAGTAGATGCTCTGTGGAGATTGGACAGGTTCACCAAGTTTTTTACTGCTACATTCACTGGTGCACCATCAGAGGACCCCCAGGATTATTTGGACAGTTGTCATGAGGTTCTTCGGAACATGGGCATAGTAGAGTCCAATGGAGTTGACTTTGCTACTTTTTGGTTATCTGGCGCATCCAAGACTTGGTGGAGGGGCTATTGTTTGACCAGATCAAGTGGGTCTTCACCTTTGACTTGGACTCAGTCCTCAGAGGTATTCTTGGGGAAGTTCCTTCCCATTACTCAGAGAGAGGATCTTCGGAGGCAGTTTGAGCGTCTCCAGCAGGGTTCTATGGCAGTTACTCAGTACGAGACCAGGTTCATCACCCTAGCCAGGCATGCATTGATGATACTTTCCACTGATTGTGAGAGAGTTAGGAGATTTATTGAGGGTTTGGATCAGCCCATCAGACTCCAGATGGCCAGGGAGTCAGGTATTGATATTTCATTCCAGGATGCGGCCGATGTGGCCAGGAGGATTGAGATGATATTGTCACAGAGTGGAGGTCAGGGGGCTGACAAGAGGCCCTGTCACTTTGGTAGATTCAGTGGAGCCTCATCTGGAGGTAGAGATTTTGTCGGCAGAGGTCATCCTCCCCGACCATTTCAATCAGCACTTCAGGTATCACACCGTGCACCGCCAGCTCCTATTAGTGCACCACTAGCACCTATCAATGCACAACCACTTCAGAGTTACCAGGGTGGTTATCAGGGTCGTCAGGGACAGTTCCAGAGTCACCGGCCACATCAGCAGAGGCCTTGTTATTCTTGTGGTGTTCCGGGGCACATTGCCAGGTATTGCCCCCGAGCTTCTACTGGTCCCCAGTATCAGGGTTCTCGTGCCATGGTTCCAGTGACAGGCACACTCCCACCCCCTTAGCCAGCTAGGGGTGGTGGTCGTGGTGTCAGAGGTGGAGCTCATAATCATAAAGGTGGAGCAAAAGCCACGAGAGGCAGAGGTCAGGTCGCAACAGGTCGACCTAGATGTTCAGATTGGAGGGGCTCCGCCCCGATGTTATGCTATTCCTGCTAGACTTGAGGCTAAGGCCTCTGATGCAGTCATCATAGGTACAATTTCAGTTTGCAGCCGAGATGCTTCGATGTTATTTGATACGGGTTCTACTTTCTCCTATGTGTCTTCATACTTTGCCCCCTATTTAAGCATGCCGCATGATTCTTTGAGTACATCTGTGTATGTGTCCACCCCGGTGGGTGATTCTATTGTGGTAGATCGAGTCTACCGTTCTTGCTTAGTTGTTATTGGTGGTTTGGAGACTCGGGTAGATTTATTGCTCCCTGATATGGTAGACTTTGATGTTATATTGGGTATGGACTGGCTATCTCCCTATCATGCTATTTTGGACTGTCATGCCAAGACAGTGATCTTAGCCTTGCCAGGAGTACCTCGTTTAGAGTGGAGAGGGACTCCTAGTCATTCTTCTAGTAGAGTTATTTCTTATATGAAGGCTCGACGCATGGTGAGAAGGGTTACTTGGCCTATTTGGCTTATGTTCGTGATTCTAGTGCCGAGGTTCCTTCTATAGAGTCCGTTCCCGTGGTTCGTGAGTTTCCAGAGGTATTCCCTGCTGACCTGCCGGGTATGCCACCCGACAGGGATATTGATTTCTGTATTGAGGTAGCTGAGGGCACTCAGCCAATTTCTACTCCACCGTACCGTATGACCCCGCCAAAGTTGAAGGAATTGAAGGAGCAATTGCAGGATTTGTTGGATAAAGGCTTCATCAGGCCTAGTGATTCTCCTTGGGGTGCTCCAGTGTTGTTCGTGAAGAAGAAAGATGGCTCTATGAGGATGTGCATCGACTACCGGCAGTTGAATAAGGTTACTATTAAGAACAAGTATCCTTTGCTGAGGATTGATGACTTATTTGATCAGCTTCAGGGTGCTATGGTATTCTCTAAGATAGACTTGAGGTCTGGTTACCATCATCTGAGGATCAGGGCGTCTGATGTTCCTAAGACGGCCTTTCGCAGGCATTATAAGTTTTGGATAAAAACTTTTGGGTTGATTAATGCCCCCCCTGCTTTTATGGAGTTGATGCATCGGGTGTTCAGGCCTTATTTGGACTCGTTTATGATCGTGTTTATAGATGATATCTTGATTTATTCCCGTAGTCGAGAAGAGCATGAGCAGCATCTTCGGGTTGTACTCCAGACTCTGAGGGATAGGCAATTGTACAACAAGTTTTCTAAGTGCGAGTTCTGGTTGAGTTCTGTGGCATTCTTGGGCCACGTTGTGTTAGCAGAGGGCATTCAGGTGGATTCGAAGAAGGTTTCAGCAGTTAGAGATTGGCCTAGGCCCACTTCAGCCACAGAGATTTGGAGCTTCTTAGGCCTAGCAGGCTTCTATCGCCAGTTCGTGGAGGGTTTTTCATCTATAGCAGCCTCGATGACCAGGTTGAAGCAGAAGGGTGTTCAGTTCAGATGGTCTGAGGAGTGTGAGATGAGCTTTCAGAAGCTCAAGACAGCATTGACCACAGCACCAATGTTGGTATTTCCCACATGTTTAGGTCCGTACACCGTGTACTGTGGTGCATCACGGGTTTGGATCGGTGCGGTATTGATGTAGGATGGAAAGTTCATAGCCTATGCTTCTCGTCAGTTGAAGATCCACGAGAAGAATTATCCAGTTCATGACTTGGAGCTTGCAACTATTGTTCATGCCTTGAAGATTTGGAGGCACTATTTGTATGGGATACCGTGTGAGGTATTCACTAATCACAAGAGTTTGCAGTACCTGTTTAAGAAAAGGAGTTAAACATGAGGCAAAGGAGGTGGTTGGAGTTGCTGAAGGATTATGATATTACTATTCTCTATCATCTGGGGAAGGCCAACGTGGTGGCCGATGCTTTGAGCCGGAAGTCCGTTAGCATGGGTAGTCTTGCCTATTGTCAGTCAGAGAGCGACCTCTTGCTTTGGATGTTCAGGCGTTAGACAACTGATTTGTGAGATTGGAGGTTTTTGAGGGTGGTAGTGTTTTGGCCCATACCATCGCTCGTTCTTCATTGTATGATCGTATTCGTGCCAGGCAGTATGATGAATGGTGTTTATGTGCTCTTAGAGATACGGTCCGACACGGACGTGCCAAACAGGTCACAGTTGATGCTGAGGGAGTTTTGAGGATGCAAGTCGTATTTGTGTACCCGATGTTGATGGCATTCATGAGTTGATATTGCAGGAGGACCATAGTTCCTGGTATTCCATTCATCCGGGCGCCACAAAGATGTACCAGGACTTGCGACAACATTATTGGTGGCATAGAATGAAGAAGGATATTGTAGCTTATGTAGCTCGGTGCTTGAATTGTCAGCAGGTCAAGTATGAGCACCAGAGACCCGGTGGTTTGATGCAGCAAATTCAGCTTCCCGAGTGTAAGTGGGAGCGTATCACGGTGGATTTTGTAGTTGGGCTTCCACGGGCCCAGAGGATGTATGATGCAGTATGGGTTGTTGTGGATAGGCTGACCAAGTCAGCACATTTCATTCCTGTGGCAGTTTCATATTCAGCGGAGAAGTTGGCAAAGATCTATATGAGAGAGATTGTCAGATTGCATGGTGTACCCTTATCTATTATATTAGACCGAGGTACTCAGTTTACCTCCCATTTCTGGAGAGTATTTCAGCGAGATTTGGGCACGCAGATTGAGTTGAGCACAACATTTCATCCCCAGACGGACGGTCAGTCCGAGCGTACCTTTAGCAGAGTTTGCCTACAACAACAGTTATCAATCGAGCATTCAGATGGCTTCGTATGAGGCATTGTATGGTAGGCGATGTCGGTCTCCAGTCGGATGGTTTGACGAGAGAGGCTAGATTGTTGGGTTCTGAGTTAGTCCAGGATGCCTTGGACAAGGTGAAGATCATTCACGATAGACTTCGTACAGCTCAGTCCAGGCAAAAGAGTTATGCGGATCGCAGGGTTCGAGATTTGGCTTACATGATAGGAGACCAGGTGTTTATTCGAGTGTCGCCTATGAAGGGCGTGATGAGGTTCGGAAAGAAGGGAAAGTTGAGCCCTAGGTACATTGGTCCATTTGAGATTTTGGACAAGGTAGGAGAGGTGGCCTACATACATGCCTTGCCACCGCATTTATTAGTCGTGCATCCGGTGTTTCATGTATCTATGCTTAGGAGTTATATTGCATATCCATCGCATGTTCTTGACTTCAGTGGTGTCCAGTTGGACAAGGATCTGACTTATGAGGAGGAACCAGTAGCCATATTATCTAGGCAAGTTCGTCAGTTGAGATCGAAGAGTTATCCTTCGGTTCGTGTTCAGTGGAGAGGTCAGCCTGCCGAGGCAGCTACTTGGGAGTCCGAGTACGATATGCGGAGCCGTTATCCCCATCTTTTCTCAGACTCAGGTACTTTTCTATGTCCGTTCGAGGACGAATGTTTGTTTTAGAGGTGGAGATAGTGATGACCCAAAAGGTCATCCTATGTTAATTTAACTAAATCTGTGTTTCGAGGCCCTGAAAGCCTCCGTTAATCTCACCTCAAATTGCGTGGTCAGCCTAGGTGTGTAGCCGGGAAGCTCTTATGTGAAAACTTGATGAAAAATGGAATTTCTAATAATTAATTGATTAAAGTTGACCTTGGTCAACATTTTTGGTAAACGGACCCGGACCCGTGATTTGACGGTCCCGGCGGGTCCGTAGGAAAATATGGGACTTGGACGTGTGTCCGGAATCAAATTCCGAGGTCCCAAGTCCGAGAAATGAATTTTTAAAGAAAATTGTTTTTTTGAAAAATATAAAGGTTTTTGAAAATGAATTTTGATGTGAAAACTTTGTTAGCGGGCCCGTATTATGGTTCCGGAGCCCGGAACAAGTTTAAATATATGTTATGTGAGTTATCTGTAAAGTTTGGTGTAAAACGGACTTAATATGACGTGTTTCAGATCAAAATTGGAATAATTGAGCCTTAGGAAGTTTTAAGGAAATTCTATGAGTTTTGAGGTTTAATCCCTTGTTATATTTTGGTGATTTAAGTACTTGAATAAGTCCGTAGGATGATTTGGGAGTCGTGTGTGTTGTTGGTTTTGAGTCCCGAGGGCTCGGGTGAGTTTCGGGTAATTAATGGGGTGTGCAAAGTGTGAAAAATCTGGTGTTATTGCATTTTGCTGGTGTCTGTCACTCTACCCTATGCGATTGCATTGATTCGTCTGCGATCGCATAGCTTCGTGCCTGGGAGTAAACTGTTACACTATGCGATCGCATAGAATCCTCCGCGATCCAATAGTATATTAGGTAGGTCGGG
>ML247898.1:19746-127659 GCA_005239495.1 Nicotiana undulata
AACATCTAGAGAATGCGAGCAGGAGCGGGGGGGGGGGGCTAGGGGTGAGTACTGTGTGCGGTTGCGTCCTCTCTTGTGCGATCGCATAGTGGGGTGGTAGTATAACTGTGCGATCGCATTAGTCTTTCCGCGATCGCAGTGCACACAGTTCTGGTCTCTATGCGATCGCATCCCTTCTTCCGCGATCGCATAGAGATATGTCGCCCAGTTATATTTTTATTCAAAATCAGAATGTTCCATTACGAGACTTAGCCAAATTTCTTAAAACCTCTTCTTCCCCAAACCCCATATACGACCTTTGAAGAACTCCATCACCATAGTCTCTTAGGTAAGTAATTATCACCTCGTTTTCTTCCGTTTTCATCATCTATCACTAGAATCTAGGCCTAAAATCCTAAAATCAAAGTAGAAATTAGGGGATTTGGTTAATTCAACCTCAATTTGGGGTCAGATTTCAAAACAAATCATATATTTGGACTCGTGGAGGAATGGGTGATCGGGTTTTGGTCCGAGCCTCGTGTATAGACCAAGCGGGCCCGGGATCGAATTTTGAAAATTTTGGAAGAATGCTAGGAAATGTATATTTAGGCTATGAGATTGAATTATTGAGTCATTATTGATGCTATTAAGCTAATTATGTCTAGATATTGTCGTTTCGAAGTTGAATTCAAGAGGAAAGGCGGTGTTAGAGGCTTGAATTGCTATTCTTGGACCCGAGGTAAGTGTCTTGCCTAACTTTGGTGAGGGAATATGTATCGTGCACAATGTGCTATGTGTTTATCATGTTCAATACATAGGTGAGGTGACGAGTACCTATGCATTGTGTGTCAAGCATGCCCGTGAGTCTATTTTGATGAATTTCTTGTTATTACTTCCATATTCATTGTATCATGAAATTGTTTCTACTTGGAAGTTGATTGTTTGTTGAAAATCCTTATTGATAAACTTGTGATATGATGGTTCCATTGAGGACCCAATTTGTTAAGAGATATACTTGAAGAGATTTGTTATAGCTGAGACCCTTGCCGGGCAATATTATGATATTGACTGATATTTTCCCCTTGCTGGGTGATTATGATTTATACTTCCACTATGCTGCATTTCCTTGCCATTGATATTTGTCATTGTTTTGGTGAGGAAGAGTGTAAAGCACGAAGGATGATGTCGTTCCATGATGTACATTGATTACATCATACATCGCATAGTGAGGAAGAGAGTAAAATCACGAAGGGTGATGCCGTGCCATGATTTACATTGCCATACATTATACATTGCATCGTGAGGAAGAGAGTAAAAGTACGAAGGGTGATGCCGTGCCATGATTCATATTATTTTACATCTTGCATCGCATTGTGAGGACGAGAGTAAAAGCATGAAGGGTGATGCCGTGCCATTATTTACATGCTGGCATTTATACTTGTTACATTAGTATTCTTGTTAACTTGCCTTTCTTGTCTGCTCCTGTATGCTTAATTAACTACTTTATCTCACTTGTTACCCCCATTAACTGCTCTCGTGTCCCATGCTTATCTGCTTATCTCTTGCTCTTTTCCATGTTACATGTTGTAGAGTAGGACATGTTAATGTTTGTTGTCAAGTCTAGCCTCGTCACTACTTCGGCCGAGGTTAGGCTCGGCACTTACTCAGTACATGGGGTCAGTTGTACTGATGCTACACCCACACTTCTTATTGTTGTGCAGATCCCGCAGCCGGACCCAGTGGACATCGTTGAGGGAGTATCCTTCAATCCACCTCGGAGATTTCAAGGTAGACCCGCAGACGTTCGTGGGCCTTGGCGTCTCCTCTATCTCTATTTCCCTACTCTGTCTTATTTTTCTACTAGTTTTTCTGAGACAGTTCATGTAGACGTTGTATTTAGCACTCTGTTAGTATGTTCGTGAGTTGGTGACTCCAGATTCGGGGATTGTTACAGCGTATTGTATATGTATCTATCACTTAGTATTGTATTTATCTATTTTCGTATTTTCAATTTATAAAAATTGTTTCTAGTATTTCTGTTAATTCTATGTTAATTAGTTAGTGAAATTTTACACGTTGGATTGCCTAGCGGGTTCAACGTTAGACGCAGTCACGACCTGAAGGTGGGATTTCGGGTCGTGACAAACAGAATTGCAAACCGAGCTCGAACCGATAACCCAATAAATTATTTTTTTACCCGTTACTAAACCATTAACCCAATAGCCCAATACCGATAACCCAATAAATAATTAACGGTTCGAGTTATCGGTTTTACCTGATATATGCCCACCCCTACCACTCAGGGATAATCAATTTCTGCATCACACCTCCTTATTTTTGGTGCTCATATTTTACCTATTGACAATTTAAGCAACTGGTCACATATTTCAGAATATCATACTTCATACCTTTCCACCAGTACAATTCACGCAAGTCTTGATACATTTTAGTTGCACCTCGATGGATAGAGTAACAGGAGCTATGAGCCTCTTCAAGAATAAACTGTCTTACATCACCCACCATGGGGATACACAATATACCATGCAACCATAACCCACCTTAATTATCAATAGAAAATGACATAACACCACCATTCTGCACTCGATCTCGGAGTCTAACTAGACGAGGATCTTCAAATTGAGGAGCCTTGACCTATCCAACCAAGGAGGATTGTGCTACCAAGCCCGCAAGTAGTCTGCCCGACAATGTATGATCAATACGCACTTCCTGATTGGCCGATGCCTGAATATCCATAACCATAGGTCGTTCTTCAGTAGTAAATCGGGCCAAGCTACCCATAGACATTCTACTCAAGGCGTCTACCACCATATTCACCTTCCCCAGATGATATAAAATAGTAAGATCATAATCTTTAAGTAATTCTAACCACCGTCACTGCCTCAGATTCATATCTCTTTGCTTGAATATGTATTGAAGACTCTTGTGATCAGTATAGATTTCACACGGCTCTCCATAAATATAGTGACACCAGATCTTAAGTGCAAATACGATCGCAACCAATTCCAAGTCATGAGTTGGATAATTCTTTTCATGGTTCTTTAGCTGTTGAGAAGCATAAGCTACTACCTTGCCACTCTACATCAAGACACAACCCAAATCGACTCGAGACGCATCACAATAAATGGTAAAACTCCCTACACATGTAGGTAGTGTCAAAATCGGAGCTTTAGTCAACGTGGTCTTCAATTTCTGAAAACTTTCTTCACACTCATTTGACCACTGAAATGCAACACCCTTCTGAGTCAATCGAGTCAATGGAGTGTCTATCTTTGAGGAACTCTCAACAAACATTCTATATTATCCGGCTAGGCTTAATAAGCTACGTATCTCTATAGAAGTTGTGTGTCGAGGCCAATCTCGAACTGCCTCTCTCTTCTTTGGATCAACTTGAATCACATCTCGTGACACCACATGTCCCAAAAAGGAAAGTGTATCCAACCAAAATTCACACTTTGAGAACTTGGCATAAAGCTTTCGCTCCCTAAGTGTCTGTAGCACAACTCTCAAGTGTTGTTCATGTTCTGCCTCACTTTGATAGTAGACCAAAATGTCATCAATAAATACAATCACAAAATGATCTAAGAATGACTTGAATACCCTATTCATGAGGTCCATAAATGTTGCAGGGGCATTAGTAAGCCCAAAGGACATCACCAAAAATTCAAAATTCCCGTACCTGGTCTAAAACGCTATCTTGGATATATCCTCGGTTCTCAGCAGATGGTAACCTGACCTCAGGTCAATCTTTGAAAAGTGGGTTGCACCCTGTAGCTGGTCAAATAGATCATCAATACGTGGAAACAGATATTTATTCTTGATCGTCACCTTATTCAACTGCCTGTAATCAATACACATTCTCATCGTGCCATCTTTCTTTTTAACAAATAACACAGGTGCACCCCAAGGCGACACACTAGGCCTGATCAATCCCTTATCAAGTAGCTCTTGAAGTTGAACCTTTAATTCTCTCAACTCCGCTGGAGCCATACAGTATGGAGGAATAGATATAGGTTGAGTTCCTGGCACCAAATCAATACTGAACTCAATCTCTCTTGTCGGAGGCAGCCCTGGTAAATCTTCTGGAAATACATCAGCAAATTCTCGAACCATTGGAACACTATCAATAATAACATCCTCCAAGCGCGTATCATGAACAGTAGCAATAAAACCCAAACACTCATTATTAATCATTCGACGTGCTTTTACATAGGATATTATGCTTCCCTGAGCCAGAGGAGTTATGCCTTTCCACACTAAACATGGTGTTGATACCCAATGTTTCCATATAATATTTAAAAAAATACATATGTACCCCCAAAACTATGCATTGGCATCGATTGATATTTTTCCATAATTTTTGACATTTTCAGGGATTTTTAATTAATTTATCCCAATATTATATTTATACAAGTAATTACAAATTGCATCACAAATGACTTTATAACAATTTCATGGCTTAATATTGCTATTTATATTTATATTAGGCTTAAATTATTGCACAAATAGCCACATTTATATTTTTTATTACAATTGCAATAACTTTGGCCCATGCATGCATTATTACGCTATTTTATCAAAAAAAATAGCTCATCGTATTTTTTAAATAATGAGTAATTATTTTAAAACATTTCTATGAATGAAAATTATATTTTGTAATCTGTTAATTATTTATAAATTATTTGGGTATTTAACAAATAACCCTTTTTATTACAGACCTGGCCTCCTTAAAAACAGCCCAAACCCCTTAATATTAACCCAAAAAAGCCACCCCAAACCCCTTAGGCCCAATCTGCTTATCCGACCCAATAACCCCCCTTCAATCGTGGTAGTTGATCTTTTACATCAACGGTCCACATCCACCCTTACCTAAATTAACACTAACCTACCTCAAACCCTTTTCATTCTTTCCCAACACCGACCAATGAATTAGATCCTTTGACCAAAGCTATTTTTAGGATTAACACGAGTTACTGATAATCAAGAAAATAATATTGAATAGCGAAGAATGAGTAAAAAATAGTATTGTAATACACAGAAAAAGTAAAGTAGGTTGTATTCCAAGTTCAGATGATCTTACAAGTTATGTTCCCCTCATTTATATAGGAGGTTTCCTAATATAACGTTTGATTCTTGCAATAATCGCTAATTAATGACTAATTATTATATTAATGAGGCGTTACAAAGGATATCCATAACTGTTACATGAAGGTTATATAACGTATAGGTCATTAATTGAGGATCTTCGAATCTGCCCGTAGCTTTGTCCAGATTCACTCTGACCGTGTCTTTTCTTCGTTTTATCTAGGTTGAGTTTCCCGTGGCTGATGAACTCGAAGGCTTATTGAACCGTGCCTCTTTGTTCCGTGCCTTTTTATAGAATCGTATCCAGCTGTCATGTTTTCCTTGATACACGTAGCTGGATGAGTTGTCAAGAGTCAGCTTACGTGTGCGACTCTTTTTTACCAATACAGATAGTCTCCCCACTTACCATATATTTATCGATTAATATTTGGTAAGTGGATACACATTCATGGCGGGAATATTTTTCCTCCGCTTTGCCTCAAAACATTATATCTTTTTGTGAACATAGGCGTCGTATGTCACTTCCATTTAATGCTCATGCCACGCGTCCTTCTCGGATTAGTTCTGCAGTTATTCAGCGTCATTTAGGTCTTTTTGCGGCTGCGTCTGTCCTGAAGTGATACCTTCAATTATGACTTTTCATCATCATTTTTTCCATTTTTGACGGTTGCCCTTAAGTATAAATACTCTTCTTCCTTTCTTTACTTTCACGAAACACTTTTTAACTTGTCTCTTGTATTTGTAAAGAAGTTTCCATTGCCTTTGCAGACATGTCTTCTTCAAATCAACCCAAAAGAGTAGTGGATGTGGAGGACTTAACACCTTCTTCTGCTCCGACTAGGAGTCGGAGGGGTGGTAGGATAAGAAGTCTGGGATCCATTCCTTCTAGAGGCTCGCCTTCTTCTCAAATAGTCTCCCCTCCTTCTGCTAGGTCTCAAGTTTCCTCTAGAGCTAGGGCTTTCCGTTCTTTGTCTAGAGGTAGAGATGAACGCCTTCGTGAACCCAGAGTTGACAAAATTCTTCCTGCTGAATTTGTTTTTACTAGGACAATCAAGTTCTTGTAGATCAATCTTTTTCTCATAACAGTGTTGAAAGATATCCAACCCTTATTACTGAAGGTCAGATTTCCCTAGTTCGTAGGGAATGTTTTAGAGGTCTGACTTTCCTGTCTATATTCCGAATAGTAATCAAAGAATAACGTCTTATAAGATGGGATATTTTTTTGTTTATACATACCCTTTTACTTTAGGATTTAGGCCCCTTATTGATCCAGTCATAATTTAGTTCTGTCGTTTCTTCAATATCTGCTTGGGACAAGTCGGTCCGCTGGTGTGGTGAGTTATCGTGTGTCTTAGGAGTTTAGCTTCTTTAGCCTCAGTTCCTTTTACTTTTAGTCATCTTATTCATCTTTATTCTCCTGCCTTATTTGGTCAAGGGGTTTTCACTCTAGCTGCTCGGAGAAAGAGAGTGTTGGTAACCCCTGGTGATGACAAAGCCAGAGGTTGGTACCTCCGGTATGTTGTTGTGCCCTCTGTTAGTTTAGTGGGTGAAGAAAATATTCCCTTCCCTGAGAAGTGGAATCGTGTACGTGAGTATTTTTTTGCTTACTTTCTTTATTTTTCTTGTTTTTGCTTTAAGTGTTAACACCGTAGCTATTTTCTTCTTCTTTCAGCAATCATGGGTACTGTCGAGAATGTCTCCGGTATTCGTGAATGGGTAGAAAAATTATTGTCTGTTGCTCCTTTGGAAGAAAGATCTTGGAAGTACTTCTTTGGGAAGTACGGTTGGCAAGTGAAGACCCACGGTAAGTGAAGCTTTTTATTTTCACTTCTTTCCTTACTCGAGTCTTTTTCTTTTTGCTTAACGTTTTCCTTTTTGATAGGATTTTCTGCTCTTGGGGTGTCTGCTACGTCTGTTCCGAAGATGTCTTTGGCCCAATCCCAAGAGATTATTGCTGGTTCGTCTTCCTCGAAGAGGAAGGTTGGTGAGTCCCGTTCCGTAGAGGAAGGAGAAGAAGAAGAGGGTGCTTTGGTGCACCAGTCACGGAGAAGGCGGGTAGTTTTGGACGATGAGCCTATACCCATGAATTTGCCTTCCGTGTCCGTTGTTAGGCCCTCAACTTCTGAAGATGTTTCACCGTACCCTATTCATGATTCTGTTGAGTACTTGTTCCATGAAGGTTTCGATCTTGCTCCTAATGATGTTCCTTTAGCTGCTGTTTTTCCTTATTCTTTAAGAGAAGTCGTTTCGTCTGTTTCTCGTGTCTCCTCCACTCCTTTGGCTATTACTGCCTCTACTGTTGCCTTTCCCGTAGCTTCTTCAACTTTTCAATCCTCCGTGTCTTTTGCTTTATCCGCAGCCCTCCCAGCTCTTCAACCCTCCACGCCTGTTGCTATTCCATCTATACCTGCTTCCTTGCCTTCCGTTTGGGAAGTAGGGTCTTCAAGCAGGGAGATGAGGCAGGTAGTAATAGAAGTTCCAGCTGGGGGAAGTCTTTTCAATAAGACGGGTGAGCCTGAGGTGTGGCTTAAGCCTTTGATAGGCCCTACGGAGAAGGCCAAGCTAGCTAGCCATACTGCTCTTACATGGGCCAACGAGGTTGTACATAGCTCTTTGAAGGTATGGCGCATTTATCCCATTCCATTTTCGTGTATGAAATTTATCATTTCTAATTAATTTATCATGTCTAATTGGTTTGTTTCTCGTAAATCAATCTTATTGGTATGGAGCTCATGAAGAGGATCTCAAATTCTGACCAGGAGGCAAATGAGTTGCGGGTTGATTTTGAAAACTTGAAGGCACAGTATGACAGTTTAAGAATTGATGTGGATGCCTTAGAGGAGGAAAGGAGTACCTTGAAGAGACAGATGAGGATTATGTCCCCGGAACTGGAAGTGGAAAAAACTTCTTCAAGTCAGGCTGATAAGGACAAGAGCAACACTGTAAACAATCAATAAAAGGTAGCACAAGTTGATGAAGGTGCTTTGAATCGTGAAACTGGTGTTCAGGAAGTAGATAAAATAGCTGAGATGCGTGACATTCAAGACAAAGCTGGAAAAAAATCTACGGCGGCTCGATATGTTGGTGGTACTGATGGGAGTAAGGATGATAAGATCGAGAGGAAGGCAGCAGATGTACATGGCACGACTAGAGATGCACATGAACCTGGGCAATTTCATCATGTTGCTGGGGCACCTAGGATTCAAATTGGTTATGATCAACATACTACAGCTGCACGTGAAATACTTGGAAAACCAGCAGTTGGTACTCCTACTAATGTTGCATTGAATAGTTATGTTGATGCTGCTATAGCTATCAATGTTAAACAGGCTGCTGCAGTTGAACTTGTTGAAAAGGCTACCAAGAAAGCAGGAGTCATTGAAGCTGGTGCACAAATTGATACTACAGGTGCACGATATGATGGATTGGAAGCTGCTCATGGGAAATTGATTGATAAAGGGGCAGTTGCCACAGTAGCTGCAATATCCCAGTCTATGCAACAAATCAAAGATCGAGATTGGACAGTGATTAATCGATCTTATATGTCACCTCGGACAACAAAATCTCAAGGTAATAGAAAGCAGAATGTTGCAGAAACTTCTGCAGATGCAAGATGTGCTGAATCAAAGAAAAGCAGGTGCTCAAACATCTTTGAAACATTGAATAGTGAGCAGGAAGATGCTGTGGGCTTTTTGCAACAGAAAGATATAAATGCAAGTTCAAAATAGGCAAGAGAGGTCTTCAGGTAGTACAAAAAATGAGCAGAAGTCTGGTTTTCTAGAAAATGCATCAACAGACATGGTTCCATTTGTGGAGGAGCTAACGGGCAATCAAGCACATAGCTCCAATACACCTACACTGCATTTCTCTAGTCCTCACGTTGAAAAGATCATCTAGGACGCCCAGAATGCAATGGCAGCACATACCAATATAGTTAAACAACCAATTGTGACGTTGAACACATCCGCCTTTAAAATTCCTTCACAGTCTTTGCGGTCCTGTGATGAATATGGAGGTGAGTTGATGTTTCCCTCTGGGAATAACAATGAAATAATACAGGCAAATGTGAGGGAGATGGCTATAAAATCCAAGCTTTGGGCAGTCCAACGCGAGGAGGATGATGAAGAAGACTGGGTGCGGATTTTCAAGGGGAGTCGATTGAGGACGATGATCAACAGAGTGAAGATGAGGGGATGTTGTCAGTTGGCTCACCTGCTGCGCACTTAGGGTCAGGAAGAAAGCTTAATGCTCAAGCCCCAGATTTTATCCCTAAATCAAGGCAACAAAACACTGGAACAAAAACAACAGATGCTAAGTCGATGGAAGTAACAGTAACAACTCAAGCTGGGAAGCGACAGATAATTGAAAACATTCCAGCAACTATTTGTGTGAGCGATCAACATGACGCAGCATCTTCAAGTTCTGGAAAGCAGCAGCAAGTAACAAACAATTCAAAAGATGGGCAACAACAGCAGAATCCAAACGAACCAGTTATTAGCTTGGAGGAAAGAAAACTCTTGGACGCGATGGTAAGTTCCAAATCTGAAAAATTGTTAAATCATGCTGCTTTTAGCACAGGTCGTGTGAGTAAGAGCAGGAATAAGGTGCAAGACATAGAACTACAACAAAGTAAGGCAGCCTTGGCAAATCTGCACAATGGAAATGCCTTGTCGTCACAAAGGTATGGAGAAGGACATGGTAAATCCGGTGAAACTGGGCAGAGATATATATGAAGAAGGTGAGGAAGATGCAATGATGCAACAATGCAGGGCAGAGGCAGCAAGAAAAGGTGATTTATCACCAATGCATAGCGGACAAAGCAAGAAGACACACGCAAGGAAGAAGGGTTGGGATGGCCGGGTGAATGAGGAATCAAATATTAGGCGACTTCCTCTGAGAGTGGCCAAGCAAAAACAAGTTGTCCCAACCACATCTACGAGATCCAACCGTTCAAAAAAGAAGTCATGAATTTTGAAGACATTTTGAAGAGGTGTGATGAAGATGAAAAAGAAGTACAAATTGAAGAAGCTACAAACTTGGATAAGAAGGGACAAGATTTTAATTCCTACTATATTTTATTCTATCACTTTCTTAGTATTGTCATTTGTAATATCATCACAGAGTATGTTATAAACTCTGTGATGATCATAGAATATTTAGTTCTTTCTAGTTCTTACTTTTTACATGCAAGCTAGTAAGTGAGGATATTTTATGCCTCGATAGGATTTAGTAAGGTAAGGTTTAGCCCGGTATTTGTATGCTCATGGCCTATGCCTTTGGAAAATACCCAAATGGCTATGAGATTATATGCCCTCGTGAGACTTTGCCGGCAGCTACACCATGATTCCTCTACATGAGGCTGCCATATAGGGCATTGTGAGGCGCAGAGGAGTTATTATATAGCCAAGGCATAATGGCAACAATACTGGTGCTATTGTCCCCCTTATTGTACTACTCCTATGTGGTTCTTTTTATTTTTATTATTAATAAAACTAGCCCCAGGCTCCTTTCCTAGTGGATTTGCTATAAAAAAAAGATAAGGACAAGAGCATTCTGGAATCCTCATTTGCTGAACAACTGTCTCGAGCCTCAGAGGAGATTAGAAACTTGAAGGATTTATTAGGGCAGAAGGAAGAATATTTTGGCGAGCTCGTGCAATCACTCTTCCGGACCCAAGAAGAACTGCAGAATGCATTAGATAGAGTCCAAACTTTGGAGGAGTCGATTGTGCCTTTTAGGGTTGCCCATGAAGCTGATGAAGCGGAGAATGATAGGTTAAAGGCCGAGCTTCGAATATGGGCAAGAGATTGCAAAGATCTTGAAGAGACGGCTGTTGTGGATGTCAGTTGGGCTTATATGAATTATCGCCTTGATACACTGACAGAGATGAGTCAGGGAGATTTTGACCTTGAGGTTGAAATTGCTAAAACCAAAGAAGCCATGGAAAAGGCCCATCAAGGTTTTAATCTCTCTTCACCTGATAGTGAGACTCATCCTGCTCATGCCTCTTCGTCCCAAGTTTCTCCCGCTCTTCCTGCCGATGAAGAAGTCAATCCTCCTCCTCCTCAAGAAGATTAGAATGTTGGTTCAACCCTTTCTTTTTATTTATTTGTTTGATTGGTGGTTACCCCCAGCTCCATCGGGGGTAAATTTGGATCTCACTAAAGTTCCCAATTGACAACTTAGGGGCACAAAAAATGTAAATATTATATGCGGCTAAGTACTAGTTAGTACTTAGTTCTTACTTAGCCGCTCTTTTTTTATATGAATGCAAATTATGACTTTTCTGCTTCGAGCTTCTGTTTTGCTCTTAAGTCTTTTGCATGTTTTGCTTCCTGAGGTTTTTAGTTTTACCTCTAAACTTTCGCATGAAAATGCTAAAATCACTCGAACCTTTTAATAGTAGGCACGGTGTTTGTACAAAGTACAAGCCTTGTTTATAATAGGCTTTAGTTATGAAATAGGGCCCTTTTTGATTGACACTTAATGAAGAAGACGTCTCAACTTCATAATGGTGTAATAATGCAATAGAGTGATATGAATTTTTCACATGTTTAAGAATGTTTCTGAGGAAAGTTTTTTGTTTGAACTTCCATGACATTTTACATGTGTTCCGCTTATTGTCTAAAACTCATGTTGCAACTATTTTCATTTAATAGATTTGATATACACTTGTATTTCGTAACTGTTTTCATAGTTAACAGTTTTTTCGAGTAAATACAAGGAAACAATTGTTTTTCATTAGTAACAGTTTGTCGCGCCCCCTTTTTTCTATTGCACAGGTTAGGTACGGAGAGATCGGGTTTATGACATTCTGGACAACTCCTTAAAGGAAGAGGTTTAAGGAAGAGTCGCCACCTAACGATTTTATGGTGCGTTAGGGCACCTAGAGTAAATAACTCATGAACTAGTTTGTGTTACCAGAGATTGGGCAAGGGCTTGAAGTTATCCCAAGGGGAAGGTGTTAGGCACCCCTCAGGATCCACAACTGTGGGTCCCAGCCAAGAAGTTTCGTGAATTTGGACGATAGATAGAATGGAAAATAAGGCTCATGTAAGAGGGGATTTCAAACAAGTATGAAAATCTTTGTAGGTTTTGGGAAAACATTAGAGTAAAACATTTGAAAAGAACTGTCCTACGTTTAAAGTAATACGGATCACATCAATGCAATACCCGGTATGTCACATCCTCAATGAGGGGCTACACGTGGTATTAGCGCACCGGTCATCATATCCATATACTACCCTACCCACCCCACAAAGGTTATTTAAAATGCGCGTGTTGGTCACGAAAGCTTATTGCGTGCTATTACCCGTCCCATCCTATAAGTCCTGGAGGGTATTTAGGACTACTAATCCTACAATGTGAGTACTAGGCTGAACCCCTGGGTTTAAAAGGATAAAATTCTAATCGACATACATAACAACAATTAGGACTACATGTATGGTAACACATAAAGGCAAATAATGGGCTCACAGATCCCTCCACAAGTAAACACATAAATAACACGTCTCAAACACAATCAAGGTCTCAAAGTCAGGACTTAAAACAAGAATTTTGAGTTGGAAAACAGTAGGTTTCAGCAGTTTTGGTAAGTGACTGATTCCTTGAAAACTTAGTAATAAAGCAGGAAATTCGGTGAAAAGAGTAGCTTAAAGAAGAGTGATTGAGTTTTAAAATCTAGTAATTTAAAGACAGTAGCAGGATTCAAAAGTGCACATCATTTTAGATGAAGTTTTCAATAAGAGCAGATGATTAACTTTAAGAAAATCAGTAATCAGAAGTAAAGCAAGATCTTAAATAAAACAGAGTAATTTCGAACAGGGGTGGCTTACTTGAAATCTAGTAATTCAAAATAGAGCAAGAATCAGTAGTTTAAAGGAGTTTTAGTAAAGGAGAGTGAGTGCACAACTTCAAGAACCACTAATTTTAAAATAGAGCAAGGATTCAAACAAAATAGAGTGATTTTGTAAAAGGGGGAATTTGTTTTGAAAATCTATTAATTGCTGGGCCAACAAGAGTGAAAATAATGACACACAGCAAGGTTCTCAGGTTATCAGAAGAGACTGACTGGCTTTACTGGTCATTTTTAATACAAACAGGGCATAAAATGATTGATTTGAGTTTTAATAAGTGTTAGGCCTAAGGTTTGCCTAGGCGGGCGTATACATTGCTTATTCATTAAAAAAGTGAGAAGGCAGATTTCTAACTCTGATTTTAAGAGACATAAATGATAATACATTTGCAGAAAACATTTTAAGCCATTTTACACCATTTCGCGGGTTATTAGATTTAATACAAGCTGACTAGGCGTTCAACAGAGTATAATTGAAAACAGACATGCTAGAAGAAAAATCCTAAGGAACACGGTATCTAATGCATACATGAATGCCCTAAACATGGCTTCTAAATGTAGTGCTTATGAAGATGCAGCAGCAGTAACATTATGGCAGTTTTATTACTTGGTTCTAGTTATTAATTGTGAACAGGGCTTATAAGATGACATGAATATAGCAGATATGCTGAAATAAGAACCTAAACATGATTTCTAATGCATGGTATGCATGTCCTAAGCATGCTACTATTAAACACAGAGGTAAAAGTAAATCCTAAGGCATGTTTTCTACCCATACTATACTAAACATGCATAGTCCCCTCCCACATTCACTATCCAGCCCCTAATACTTGTTTACAAATTATTACAAGCCAAGAGTAATAAATTACATTAATGAAAGGAAAAAGAAGAAGCTACTTCTATAGGGAGCCTTCAATCAGGCCCATTCTTCCAACCTCAATCCTTTCGAGTTTCACAGCCTTACATGGTCTGGGTGCGGCAAAGCTCCCTAAGGCCCTCGAGGGTCCCTGTCCAATACCAGCACCCAAACATAATTGCCAGAATTAAGCTTGTGCAGTGTGGAATAACCAGCCTCAATGTGTCAAAGTTCAGAGGGAACTCAAGGGTTCCCTAAGCAATGCTCACACTGAGGGGGTGGAACATAAGTTCTAAGAATAGTGTGAAGTGCTAGGGGTGTATTTAAAAGAGAAGAAGAGTTCTGAAAGGTTTTTATAAAATAAAGAGTTATTTGGACATAATAGCTTTTGAAAAATAGTAGTAGGATAAGAAAAGAACATATCAAAACAAGTGCAACAATACAAGGGCAATGGGAAGTGGGGACAAATAAGTCACATAATAGGCAGGAGTAGATTCAATAAAACCTGTTTGGACATAGTTGCATAAATCAGAGGAGTTCAGGGGATCAGGTAACAGTAGGATTCATGCATGACACCAAACAGTAATAGGACATAGGCATAATAGGTGCATACAGGAATAGACAGGGCATAAAGAAATTACCGATTTAATCAGAACATGTGAGTCCTAAGAGATAAAGCATGGCATGTAAAAAATAGAGAGATTAATGGCATGTTGAACAAATAGAAGACAATTAGGAATATGAGAAACTTAAACAGTAGTAAACACATTGGTTTGAAACTTGAATATTAATCAGAACATACCAGTGAGAAAAGAGCAGGTAGAATGAAAGCAAATAAGAGCACAGTGGTTAGCCTTGGCTTACAGCCGGCTAACAGTAGACAAGAGCAAAAGAGAGCAGTAGTAGAGCAGAGAGCTTTTGTGAGAAAGAGAGAGTATTACACAAGTGTGTGTGTGTGTGAGAAGCTTAGAACAGTGTTCTTGTTCATCTTTGTTCAATGAAAGACTCTAGTATTTATAGTTGAAAAGCAGGTAGTAGAATAAGGCAGAAATCACAGCAACATAGTAATTAAGGAACTCGGAATCAATTAATCAGAAAATTAAGGCAAGTACTCCCTTAAGTCAAGGGATTTGATTCAAACGGTAAGAATCAATAATATATAAGGCAAGAAAAATCAGTACATGATTAATAAGGAAGGAATCAATTTAGTTCAGTAATTATAGATCTCAGAATCAGTTAAAACAAGAATCAGCCCAAGTCTTCCCTTAATTAAAAGAGTCATCTCAAATGGTAAAGAAGAGGGAGCAAATAAGGAAAAGAATTCACATAGCATGAGTATAACAATCAGGAAAGAATTTAAACATTGTAAATAATTAGGGCTAGGTACATGAAGTCTAATTAAGGAAATAACAGTAAGAATCAATTAGTAGTGCAATCAGCCACATAATAAGGTAAGAGAATGATTTAAAGTTATAAAAACAAGAAGAGTAGTCGGAAATCAGTAAAGAGTGTCAACACAGGAAATCAGGGGTTCAAAATTAGTACTAACTAAGGAGAGCCTTATGTATTTAAAGAAATATTCAGAATCAGTAGAGAATATCGTATGAAAATCAGTATAGTACTACTCACAATCATTCAGGCATTCGAGAATGTTGAAAACAATACACATTAGGCAAGAAGCAATAGAATCAAAGGTCCAATAGCATAGCAAAGTAAGAATCACATAGAATCAAGATTCAGGCCAGCACATAGTGTTAATTAACAGGACGCTATGAGCATGAGGGCAATAAACAGGTAATAGACAAAATCAGAATCACAAGGGTAATCATGATATAGGCAAAAACATAGTCAAAAAACCCTAATAAGTACGGTAGGGTAAAATCACAAGAAGAATCAGGGGTTACTAATGGAGAAACATACACACATACAAATCGAAGGAACAAATCAGTAAAGACATACTCAGGGTTAGAATACAGTGTTAAAGCTAAATTTTAACATAATAAACTATGAAAAAGAGATTTTAACAGAGACCGTTTTAAAAAATATGAGAAAAAACCCAGGACAACACTTAAACTCTAAGGAAATCGCTTTTGAAGAAAAGGTTTTGGAAACCCTAGTTGGAAGTGAAGAATCGCTTAGGGAAAATAGAAAAAAACTTAAAAAAACATCATAATAACTCGTAATAGGCATAGATCTATTGTAGATCTAAAGGAATCGGGAGTTTCAACCATTAGGGTTTTACAGAAAACCTCAGAGAAGATGAAAAGAACCTCGAACAGCATTGGCTCGAGCCTCAGAGGTCATAACCTTTCTCGAAATCAAGCCTTTGAAGGCTTGAAGTGAACACGGGACACCAGTGGTGTGAGCAGACGAGTACTTGCCCTTCGAGGGCCTTAGGGATGCCATTACCGGTCACAGGAGAGCCATGAGGGGTGAAAGGATGAGGGCTTCAGGGTCTCCGGCAAGAGGGATGGCCGGAGAAGACAGGGAGTTCATCGGAGCTCGGAGAGACGAAGTCTCCAGAAGATACTAGATAGAGAGAGAGAGAGAGAGATCAGTAGAGAGATGAGGGGTCTCGAAGAATGAAAGGTCGAGGGGGTAGTTGAGAGTTAATTAAGGTAAGAGGGAATCTGGGCCGTTGATCTTATTTGATCAACGGCTCAGATTTAATCAGGGGTTGGGCTCGGGTTATTATCGGGTCTGGGTTGGGTCAATTTTAGGATTGGGCTGGGATGAATTGGGTTTAAAGATTGGGTGAAAAAGTGGCTAGGATTTAAATAAATGTGGCTAGGTGTTAAATATCCAATAAAAATAGATAATTAATTAATTAAAATAGCTAATAATTATATATAAAAAATGAAATTAAGTTTAAATAAGTAAAATCACAGTTAACTAATATTAAGTGTAAAAAACATAAATTTTGAATTGAAACAATGTAAAATGTCCAATTGGGCCATAATTGTAAAATTGCTGTAATTAAAATTAAATAAGACCCAATTGGCTAATTCGTAAAATAATTGGATTTTAATAAATTAAAAATGCATACTTAGATGGAGAATATTCATAAATTATTTATGGCATAATTTATATATGAAATATTAAAATAAACAGGAAAATAATTTAATAAAAAATATGGAAAAATAAGGAAAAATACTCATCATTACAAAGAGTAATTTTGAAAGCTTATATGCAAGTTTGAAAATAATTTGAGGAAAAATTGGGTATCAACACAGCTTTCATAATGATTGGGGCTTTTGCCTGTAACTGTTTTTGTTAATAACAGTTTTTAATAAGTACGAGAGAAATGCTTTTACATCCGTAACTGTTTTATTTGATAACAGTTTTCTGAACATATACAAGGGTTTTGATATTTTATCCGTAACTGTTTGATTTGATAACAGTTTTCTATATGAGTACAAAGATTTCGTAATTTTTTTTAATCACAACAGTTTTTGAATGAGTACAATGATGATGATCTTTTACCTCTAACTGTTTACAACAATTTTGAATAAGTATAAAGATGTGCATTTCTTCCTCATAGCTATTTGCTTTGCCCTTCAACCTGAACATTGTTCGAAGGTTTTTGAATTTCAGGCTTTATATTAGAGTCTTCAGCTCCTTAAATTTTGCTCGTATCACTTGGCTTGTTGAGTAGATGGATCTTCAGGCTCGAGCTTTGATTTTCCGGTAGTCTTCTTTGCTTTATTTTAGCCTTCCATATTGTATAGTCCCCCAAGTGTTTAAGCTTTGAAGAATGAAATCTCGAGAACTTGATTACTCCTTCCTTGTGGTCCTTTTCCTGAAAAGGAATAACGTGCAGGAGTCGAAGGTATATAATATTTTAGATGATGACTGCTTAACCCTTTAAAACGTCCATCAGAAAGTGTAACCCTAGATCGGAAATTGTGTTATTTCCTCTTGTCTTTGCAGGTCTAATGTCATCATTTGGTGGTGGGTTAGCTTTATGCCTATAATCTAAAAAAGTTAGTAAAACTTTAAATGTTCAAAATAAAATCGAACGTGTGATACCTGACCGAGGGTAATTCTTTTCCTTAGAAGTAGTACTTCTTCAAGTGGATGGCATTCAGCTTGTTGGTAGGATTCTGCCGTCCATGGCTTCCAGATCATAGTCGTCCTTCCCAGCTATGCTTCGGACTTTGTAGGGTCCTTCCCAATTTGGACTTATTTTTCCTACACCCTTTTCTGTCACGACCCAAATCCTAATTCAATTCGCAATGGCGCCCAACAGCGGGGTCAGACAAGCCGATATAACCTTCACTAAGTGATACCCTTCCCATTCGACCGAACAAGTCAATAATTACCAATTTAAAACAACTAACATGATACTAGACTTGAGTGAAGGTAAAATCATAGTAAATACAAGGCCGAAATAAGACATATACATGGTTATACAACCCAAAACCCAAAATATATACCGCGTGTGTGCCAGGAACTAGTGTCACGAGTGTCACGGGAAACTACTAAATATACAATAACTGAAATATATATACAGAGCCTCAGTCTGAACAAAAGAAAGAGAAACATGACAAAGAAACTCCAGGGTGCTACCAGGAAGTCGCCAAGAAGGACAGCTCACCGTGAAGTATAGCCACTCGGTCAATATCTAACACTGGACTGATAATCAGACTGACCAGCCTCCGGACCTGTACAGTCAAGTACAGAAAAGGAAAGAAAGTGCAGCATGAGTACATATATATAAATATGTACCCAGTGAGTATACCGTTAAACTCGAAGAAGTAGTGAAGAGAGGTCGAGTATATACTCACTAAGGTCCAGCAACATAATATAGAATGAGATAAAGGCTAAAGCAATAGGCATGCGAAATAGTAAGCAACAAGTATATGAACACCTAATGTAACACAAGTAAGAGTACCACGTACCAATTCCTCTTATTCAACAATACCTTTCCAATACTGACATATGTGAACCAGACTTAAGTGTACATATACTGACACGTACAAGACAACCAGCCGGAGTCATAGGGTAGGTCATAAGGACTGAGGTCATAAGCTCCCCACGATCGCGAATCATACCTGCGACTCGTGTGCTGACTCGATAATAGAAATAATCTCCCCACGATCGCGAATCATACCTGCGACTCATATGCTGACTCGATAATAATAATAAGCTCCCCACGATCGCGAATCATACCTGCGACTCGTGTGCTGACTCGATAATAATAAGCTCCCCACGATCGCGCATCATGCCTGCGACTCGTGTGCTGACTCGATAGTAATAGTATTACATATAGGTACCTACGTGTATCGACTCGACCGTGAACTCAACAGGATTGTGTCAATATCATATCACTGATAGCCAATTAAGATTTACCTCATCATATTTTTACCTCTCCCATGTCATTTCAACAACAAACACAGTTTATAATACATACAATGGTTCAAATAAGGCACAAAATGGCATGCTCGTGGGTCCTACGGCTACCCGACATAGCAACATAGTCGCCACGTACGGACTCTCGTCACTTGGTACGTACGCGGCCCCCTCAACATGTACACATAGAAAACAAGGGACCTACGGAGACATTTCCCCCTTACAAGTTTGGAAAGGAGACTCACCTCGTGACGATATCACCCATCGGATCAAGGATGCGCCCGAATCTCCGAAGTTCACCCTCGACGGCTCGCAACTAACCAATCATGGTATAATTGAATTAATTTAGGTTCCAAGAAGAAGAATCAACAAGAAATCCTAAATTTAAGCATTCTTGACCATTTCCGGAATTTCGACCCCGGGCCCACACGTTGGATTTCGAAAATTCTAGAAGGAATCACCTACCCGAAGTCTAAGGGTCGAAGTTATGTTATTTATACAAGGATTCATAGCCTCAAATGAATAATTCACCAATTTATTCAAAGCCCTAGAATTTCTATCCAATTTTCATGATTTTTGATTCTTTAGGAATTAAACCCGTTGAATTATATGCATAATAATGAAAAATAGAAGAGAATTATTTACCTCTACAGAATTTGGGTCAAGAGCAGGTTCTTGAAGCTCTAGAACTCTCTAATGGAGGTGAAATGGTTGAAAAATGAAGAAGACCCGTGTTTGGAACTTAAATATAGACTGCCCACAGGGATTCTCGCACCTGCGAAGAATTGGCCGGACTTGCGGAGGCTGGGCCTGGGAGCTGGGGTCGCACCTGCGAGAGGAAGTCCGCACCAGCAGACTCGCACCTGCTGAGGATTTCCGCACCAGCGGACTCGCACCAGCGGGCACAAGTCCGCACCTGTGGAGGAAGAGGGGTCTATGTGCTTTCCGCACCTGCGAGGCTGGGACCATAGGTGCGGTCTCGCACCTGCGACTGGTAGACCGCAGGTGCGGTCACACTAGAAGCAGCCAAACCAGCAGTGGATTTTGCTGGTTTTTGGCCCCGTGCGGGATCTGGGAAGCCCCCGGGCCCACCCAAGCCTCCGACAAAATATACCAACAAGTCCCAAATCATATGACAGACTCGCTCGAGCTCACGGAACACCCAAAACATCACTAGAACTTGAAATCACCCTCCAAACCCCTTGAATTAAAACTTAAAGACTTTAAGAACTCTAGATTTCATTTCATTGCGCCGAACGGGTCTATACTACTCGGAATGACCTCAAATTTTACAGACAAGTCATAAATGACTATACGAAACTATTCCCGGTCCCGGAATTCCATTCGGACATCGATAGAACAAATTCATGTCCCAACCCGAATTTCAAAGATAAGGAAATCCTTATTTCCATTTCGGGCACCGAAATGCTATCGGGTCATCAGAAACCCGAGCCGAACATACGCCCAAGTCCAAAATCATTATACGGAGCTACTGGAGCTGTCAAAACTCGATTCAGAGGTCGTTTGCTCGGAATGTTGACCGAAGTCAAACTTGGCCAAATAGGCCAACCTTAAGGAACCAAGTGTTCCTAAACTATCCAAATCATTCCCAAATCCCGAACCACCCGCTCCCGCGAGTAATAAAGCACGAATAGCCATTAAGGAAGGTTTCATTATGGGAAACGGGATCCTAATACGCAAAACGACCGGTTGGGTCGTTACATTCTCCCCCTCTTAAACAAACGTTCGTCCTCGAACGGGTCTAGAATCGTACCTGAAGTGCTGAATAGCTGTGGATATATCTGCTCCGCATGTCGTGCTCAGACTCCTAAGTCGCCTCCTCAACTGGTTGGCCCCTCTACTGGACCTTAACCGCAGAAACTGTCTTAGACCTCAACTGGCGGTCCTGCCTATCAACAGTAGCCACTGGCTCCTCCTCGTAGCCCAACTTCTCATCTAACTGAATAGTGTTGTAATCAACCACGTGCGAGAAGTCGGCATGATACCTCTGAAGCTATGGAAACATGAAAAACTGAGTGAACTCCTGATAAGGCTGGAGGCAAGGCAAGCTTATAAGCAACCTCTCCAACCCGCTTCAACACCTCGAAAGGATCTATAAACCTGGGGCTCAGCTTGCCCTTCTTCCCGAATCTCATAATGCCCTTCATCGGCGAAACCTTCAACATAACCTTATCTCCCTCCATGAATGATACATCACGTGCCCGCTGATCTACGTAGCTCTTCTGCCTAGACTGTGCTGTACGGGGCCTCTCCTAAATAATCTTCACCTTTTCCAAGGCATCTCTGACCAAATCTGTATCGCATAACTTGGCCTCACCAGGCTCAAACCACCCAATCGGAGAATGGCATCGCCGGCCATATAAAGCCTCAAATGGATCCATCTTGATGCTAGACTGATAACTATTATTGTATGCAAACTCCGCCAAGGGTAGGAACTGGTCCCACTGACCTCCAAAATCAATCACACAGGCCCTGAGCATATCCTCTAATATCTGAACTGTACGCTCCGACTGACCATCAGTCTGAGGGTGAAATGCTGAGCTGAGATCTATCTTAGTTCCCATCTCACTGTGCAATGCTCTCCAGAAGTGCGAGGTGAACTGAGGACCTCGATCTGATATAATGGATACCGGCACACCGTGTAACCGGACTATCTCCCGAACATAAATCTGTGCTAGCCTTTCTGTAGTATAAGTAGTAGCCACAGGAATGAAATGCGCCGATTTAGTCAATCTATCCACAATGACCCAAACCGCGTCAACCTTCCCCCGAGTCCGAGGCAACCCAACCACAAATTTCATGGTGATGCGCTCCCATTTCCACTCAGGAATGGGCATCTGCTGAAACAAGCCCCCTGGCCTCTGGTGCTCGTACTTAACCTGCTGACAATTAAGACACCTGGCCACATACTGAACAATATCCTTCTTCATCCGCCTCCACCAGTAGTGCTGCTTCAAATCACGGTACACCTTTGTCGCTCCTGGATGAATAGAAATACCGAGAACTGTGCGCCTCTGTTAGAATCCTCTCCCTCAGGCCGTCAACATCAGGAACACACAATCGACCTTGGAGTCGCAGAACACCATCCTCGCCTAAGGTAATCTCCTTGGCCCTGCTCTGGACCACCGTATCCCTAAGCTCAGATAGGCGTGGATCATCAAACTGTCAAGCCTTGATCTCTCCCAATAATGAAGACTGAGCAACCACATGAGCCAAAACTCGACGAGACTCTGAAAGGTCCAATCTCACCAATCGATTGGCCAAGGACTGAATGTCCAAGGCTAAAGGTCTCTCCTCAGCTGCAATGTAGGCCAAACTACCCATACTCGCTGCTCTCCTGCTCAAAGAATCCTCCACTACATTTGCCTTGCCCGGGTGGTAAGAAATAGTAAGATCATAGTCCTTTAACAACTCAAGCCATCTCCGCTGCCTCAGATTAAGGTCCCTATGCTTAAACAAGTGCTGCAAACTGCGGTGATCAGTGTAGACCTCACATGACACACCATACAAATATTGCCGCCAAATCTTCAAAGCATGAACAATCGCCTCAAACTCTAAGTCGTGCACAGGATAATTCTTTTCATGAACCTTCAGATGTCGTGAAGCAAAAGCAATAACTCTGACATCCTACATCAACACACATCCTAACCCGACGCGTAAAACATCACAATATACCGTATACATCCCTGATTCGGAAGGCAATGATAGAACTGGAGCTGAGGTCAACACTGACTTGAGCTTCTGAAATTTCACCTCACAATCATCGGACCATCGAAACGGGGCATTCTTCTGAGTCAATCTAGTCAATGGAGCAGAAATAGAAGAGAATCCCTCCACGAATCGACGGTAATAACCTGCTAAACCAAGAAAACTCCTGATCTCTGAAGCTGAAGTAGGGCGCAGCCAACTCTGAACCGCCTCAATATTCTGAGGATCAACCTTGATACCTTTGCCGGATACCACATGCCCCAAAAATGCCACGAAATCTAACCAGAACTCGCACTTGGAGAACTTAGCATATAACTTCTTCTCTTGCAAGGTCTGAAGCACAACTCTCAATTGATGCTCGTGCTCAACCAAGCTTCGTGAGTAGATCAATATATCATCAATGAAAACAATAACGAAGGAGTCGATATACGGCCTGAATACCTTATTCATCAAGTCCATAAATGCTGCTGGGGCATTAGTCAAGCCAAAGAACATCACTAGAAACTCATAATTGCCATATCTAGTGCGAAAAGTAGTCTTCGAAACATCAGAAGCCCGAATCTTCAGCTGGTGATAACCCAATCTCAGATCTATCTTAGAAAACACTCGAGCATCCTGTAGCTGATCAAACAAATCATCGACGCGCGACAGAGGGTACTTATTCTTGATGGTCACTTTATTCAACTGGCGGCAATCAATGCACATCCGCATGGACCCATCCTTCTTCTTCACAAATAAGATCGGAGCACCCCACGTCGACACACTTGTCCTGATGAATCCCTTGGCCAATAACTCCTCAAGATGTTCCTTCAACGCTTTTAGCTCCTTAGGATCCATACGATACGGAGGAATGGAAATAGGCTGAGTATCTGGAGCCAAATCAATACAGAAGTCAATATCTCGATCTGGAGGCATGCCTGGAAGATCTGAAGGAAACACATCTGGAAACTCCCGAACAACCGGTACTGAATCAATGGTAGGATACTCGGCGGTGGTGTCCCGCACATAAGCAAGGTAAGACAAACACCCTTTTTCGACCATGTGCCGAGCCTTCATAAAAGAAATGATCCTGCTGAAGGCACTAACTAAAGAACCCCTCCATTCTAACCTCGGCAACTCAGGCATGGCTAATGTAACTTTCTTGGCATGGCAATCCAAGACAGCATGATAAGGAGATAACCAATCCATGCCCAAAATAACCTCGAAATCAACCATATCAAGCCACAACAGGTCGGCTCTGGTCTCAAACCCGCAGAAAGTAATCACACAGGGCCGGTAGACCCGGTCTACCACTACAGAGTCGCCCACAGGAGTGGACACATACAAATGAGAACCCAAGGACGCACAAGCAACATCCAGAGAATGGGAAAGTAATGCCGAGATATATGAATATGTAGACCCTGGATCAAATAGCACTAAAGCCTCTCTACCACAGACTGGAATCATACCTGTAATCACAGCATCTGAGGCCACTGCGTCTGCCCTGGCCGGAATAGCATAGATACTGGCTGTAGCGCCTGATGACCGAGCTCCTCCAGGAAGAGCTGGAGCTGAATGGACCTCTCCTGACTGGCCTCCCCCTCTAGGACGGCCCCTGCCAATCTGATCTCCACCCCTAGGTGGTCGAATCGCTGATGCGGGACCCATAGGCTGGTGACTCTACTGAACGGCCTTGCCCCTAAAGCGGGGTCAATCCCTATTCATGTGGCCTAAGTCCCCACACTCGTAACATCTCAAATGTGACATATCCTGCTGGCCTAAAGAGTAAGAGTCCCGAATGGCTGGAGTGCAATGAGAATCATCTGCCACAACACCTAAATAGGAACCGGAGGCTCTCTGACGGCTGGAGTAACAACTGGATAGACTGTGAATGGCTGGAGGACGGTAGGAGCGCTCTGGCATGGCACTGAACTGAGGCCTCACTGAGATACCCCTGGGAGGAAATGGAGGTGCTGAATATGAAGGCCTACTGAACTGACCTCTGCCCCTAGCTGGAGCACCCCTGAAGTCACCTGTGAATCTGGCCCTCTTATCCTGCTGACCCTGCTGACCTAACTGACCTTTCTCCCTGCTCCTTGTACGGTAACCCTCGATCCGTCGAGCTATCTCGACTACCAGCTGGAATGGGGTACCCATCTCTATCTCTCTAGCCATGGAGGTCTTGATACCTGGATGTAAGCCTGCCACAAACTGTCGCACTCTCTCAGCATCAGTGGGAAATATCATAAGGGCATGGCGGGATAACTCTGAAAACCTCGCCTCATTGTCAGTCACGGACATCTGTCCCTGCTCTAACCTCTCAAACAGACCTTGAAGCTCCTCCCTCTCAGACGGTGGAAGGTATCTGTCCAAAAATAGCTGTGTAAACTGCTCCCAAGTAACCGGGGAGAGCCTGCTGGCCTACTGAGCACATAAGACTGCCACCATCTGCGAGCTCTGCCCTTTAACTGGAAAGTGGTGAAATCTACCCCGTGTGACTCCAATATCCTCATATTGTGCAGTTTGTCCCTGCACCTGTCGATGAAATCCTGGGCATCCTCACCCTGCTCGCCCCCAAAGCCTGGAGGACGAAGTCTAATCCATCTGTCTAGTAACTTCTGTTGGTCGCCCTCTACAATGGGCCTGGGCCCTGGCTGTGCTACTATAGGCTGAACCCCAATCACGGGCGGTGTACCCGGAATAGGATGTGCTGCTGCCGGTCCTGTGGCCTGAGCGGTAGGGGTCTGGACTCCCCCTCCTGCCTGAGAAGTAGCAGGATCTGATGGAAGTACCCCTGCCTGGAACATAGTGTCGATAAACCTCAACATGCGACCCATAACCTCCTGGAAGCCTGGTGCCATCACAAAGTCTACTGGAGCAGGAGCAACTGCAGGCAGCTCATCATGCTCCTCGATAATAGGATCCTCAGGTGGTGCAACTGGTACGGCTCTGGGACGTCCTCGTCCTCTAACTCGGGTTAGTGCCCTACCCCTGCCTCCACCACGGCCTCGAGTGGCGGGGGTAGCAGCCTCTCCCGGATCAGGTACATGAGAAGCGCGCGTCCTCGCCATCTGTGAGAGAATAGAAGATCAAGTTAGAGTACATCATTGATTGCACGATAGGATATGAACAAAAGGAGTTTCTTAGCACCCCATAGCCTCCTGAAGATAAGTACAGACTTCTCCGTACCGATCCGCAAGACTCTACTGGGTCTGCCCGTGACTCGTGAGACTACGTGAACTTAAAGCTCGGATACCACGTTGTCATGACCCAAATCCTAATTCAAGTCGCGATGGCGCCCAACAGCCGGGTCAGGCAAGCCTATATAACCTTCACTAAGTGATACCCTTCCCATTCGACCGAACAAGTCAATAATTACCAGTTTAAAACAACTAACATGATACTAGCCTTGAGTGAAGGTAAAATCATAGTAAATACAAGGCCGAAATAAGACATATACATGGTTATACAACCCAAAACCCAAAATATATATCGCGTGTGTGCCAGGAACTAGTGTCACGAGTGTCGCGGGCAACTATGCCCAAGTCCGAAATCATTATACAGAGCTACTGGAGCTCTCAGAACTCGATTCCAAGGTCGTTTGCTCGGAATGTTGACCGAAATCAAACTTGGCTAAATAGGCCAACCTTAAGGAACCAAGTGTTCCTAAACTATCCAAATCATTCCCAAATCCCGAACCACCCGCTCCCACAAGTCATAAAGCACGAATAGCCGCTAAGGAAGGTTTCATTCAGGGAAACGGGATCCTAATACGCAAAACGATCGGCTCGGTCGTTACATCTTCTTTTGTTGATTGAAAGACTTTTTTGAGTACGAAGTCCCCAATCTTGAAGTATATGAGATGAGCTTTACGGTTGTAATAACGCTCTATGATTTCCTTTTGAGATGCCATCCGTATTAATGATGCTTCCCTCCTTGGTTCGAGTAGATCCAAATTAGTCTTCAATTCGTCGTCGTTTGCGTCCTCCATGGCTGTTATAACATTTTTGCTTGGTTTGCCAATTTCCACTGGTATTAAAGCTTCTAAACCATAGACAAGTGTGAAGGGAGTTTCTCCCCTAGCCGTCTTTGATGTTGTTCTGTATGCCCATAATACCGCTGGTAATTCATCAGGCCAATTTCCTTTGGCTTTATCTAACCGCTTCTTTATGTTGTTGATGATAATTTTATTTGTTGACTCAACTTGACCATTAGCCACGGGGTGATATGGTGTTGAAGTCAAAGAATTATGTGATTTGAGATCTTATGAATTGTGGGCCATTATCACACACGATCTCCTTCGGTATCCCAAAGCAGCATATTATGTTTCGCCATAAGAAGCTTTTGACTTCCTTTTCCCGCACCTATTTGAATGCTTATGCTTCTACCCATTTTGTGAAATAATCTGTAAGCACGAGCAGAAACCGTACCTGCCCTTTAGCTAGGGGAAGAGGTCCCGCTATGTCCATACCCCATTTCATGAAGGGCCATGGGGATATAATTGGATGTAACAATTTCGTTGGTCGATGCATGTTATTAGCGAACCTTTGGCACCTGTCGCATTTGGATACAAAGTTTTTGGCGTCTTCTTCCATTTTAGGCCAATAATACCCGACTCTGATTAAGGTTTTTACCAAGGATCTGGCTCCTGAATGATTTCCACAATGTCCTTCATGGACTTCGTGCGGCTTTTCGGCGAAGTGCTTGAGTTGTTCTCTTGTCTTCAGGTACTGTACCATTCTGCAAAAAATTAAGGATTTCGTTTCTCCAATCCCAGGTTAAGTTATTGAAAGTTACCTCATTTCTATCCTGGTCGATCGCTGAATGAAATAGATGAACGACAATTGTATTGTCTTTATTTGTTACTTCTGTGACTGCTACGAGGTTGGCTAAGGCATCTGCCTCTGCATTTTCTTCTCTAGGTATTTGTACTATCTTCCATGTTTTGAACTGTCTCACGAGCTCTCGTGCCTTTTCTAGATACTGCTAAGTCCGAGTCTCTCAAGCAATGTAAATCCCCTGCATTTGGTTTACCACCAGTTGGGAGTCTCTGTTGATTATGATTTGCTCAATCGAGAGTTCTCGTGCGAGCTCTAGTCCTGCAATGACAGCTTCGTACTCTGCTTCATTGTTAGTTATAGGATAATATTTAATAGATTGTCGTGTCTTTTAACTCGTGGGTGATATCAAGACTATGCCTAGGCCAGCACCTTTTATATTGGAAGAGCCATCAGTATATTGGGTCCATAGACCCGGATTAACCCCATTAAAGAGTTGTAACTCTTTTTCTACCTCAGGGGCGATGTTGCTACTAAACTCAACAACAAAATCAGCTAATATTTGAGATTTAATTGAGGTTCTAGGCTGATATACTATTTCATGCTCACTTAATTCTATGGCCCATTTGGCTAACCTTCCTGATAGTTCTTGCTTATGAAAAATATTTCTTAAAAGATATGAAGTCACAACAGTGATTGGATAACATTGAAAATAAGGACGTAATTTTCTTGATGCCATTATCAAAGTCAAGGCTAACTTTTCAAAATATGGATATCTGGTTTCAGCATCTAGCAAAGTTTTACTTACATAGTAAATAGGTGATTACTTACCTTCATCTTGCCTTACCATTATTGCACTCACATCAATTTTTGAAACAGCTAGGTAGATGTACAATCTTTCCCCTTCTTTTGGCTTTGAAAGCAGCAGTGGTTTTGATAGATAAATCTTCAGATTCTTAAGGGCTTGTCGACATTCCTCAGTCCATTCGAACTGATTCTGCTTTTTGAGGACTGATTGTACTCCAAAAGTGCATTAGCTTCATATTATACCTTTGATAGGCGGCTCCAACATTTTTCAAGCCAAATGACATGACTTTATAACAGTAAGTCCCCCTGTTCGTAATAAAGGAGTTTTTTTTTTACTTAACAGGTACAAAGGATGGATCTTCATTTAGTTTGTGAGTCATCGCTTCTGGTGGATTACCTGTCATGGGACCACGCGAAACAATCTGCGTTAGCCTTTAAATAATCAATTAACGTACCTTTTCTTTCGGGGCTCAGCCTCATGCCTATATACACTTTTTGTTCAGGTTTTTGTTCAAACAATGGAACAACTTCGAACTCTTCTGTAGTTTTGATATGTTCGTCCTCCTCTGGTTCATGAGCGTCGTTTGGTCTAGAATCTGGATATGTGTGATCCAACGCATCTTCCGTAGCAATTGGATTCATCTCGTGGGTATCTACTTTTGTACCTGTGTGAATATTTACTTCTTCTATACCTGTTTGGCCAGTAATTTTCTTTATACCTATTTGGCCGGTGACATCTATTTGGAAGATTTCACTATCTTTTTTTTCCTTCGTATCTTTTTTGTTGTAAAGTGCCATTGAATTTATACTCTTGGAAGTTTGTTGCTCTCCTTTAATTTACTTGATCCCCCATTCTGAAGGGAATTTTATTACCTGGTGCAGGGTAGATGGTACTGCTTTCATATTGTGGATCCATGGCCTTCCCATAATTACATTGTAAGCCATGTCAGTATCAATGACTTGGAATTTAGTGTTCTTGGTTACACCTTCGGCGTAGGTTCTAAGTTCGATTTATCCTTTTGTTACTACTATAGAGTTATCAAACCCTGATATGGCTCGTGATTTTGGGATCACCTGATGTCCCAGGAGCATTTCCTCCACGACTCTTGACAAGATAATGTTGACTGAACTACCTGGATCAATCAACACTCTTTTAACGTTAGTGTCATGAATGAGTAAGGATATTACCAGATCATCATTATGAGGGAGCATCAGTCCGCCAAAATCTACGTCATCAAAAGTTATATCATCGTCATCTGGATTTTCTCTAATCTGCTTCGCCTGGGTAATTGTGATCTTTGAGGCTAATTTGCAAAGTATTCCATTCACCTTTTCTCCTCCATGTATCACATTGACCGTTCGTTTTGGAGAAGGAGGTTTTGGGGGCTCCTGCATGTTCTTCATATATGCCTATTTACCTTTATCGCTAAACAATTCTGTTAAATAGCCCCATTTTAATAAACGTTCTATTTCGCCTTGTAAAAATCTACAGTCAACAGTCCTGTGTCTATGATCGTTATGGAACTCACACCAGAAGTCTGGGTTTCTTTTATTTGGGTTTGACCGCATTTCTTTTGGCCATTTAACCCTATCTCCCATATTTCTTAATATTGAAACTAATTCAGGAGTACTTACATTAAAGGTATGATCCCCAATTCGGGCATTACCTCTAGGTCATTCATCTCGATCCTTTCTAGATCTCGATGAAGATGAGCCCGCATATCTTCTTGATGGTCCATAATATGACCTAGTGTTTTCAAACCTGGGACGGATTTCGCGTCCCGATAGTCCTAAGTAAGGATCGTACCTGTTTTTACTTGATCTTCCATCTGATTCGGAACGTCTGGATCTGGAACGATCTTCATCTCTCGAACGAGCAAGGATACCTTCCTCTATTCGAAGTTTAGTATTGTACCTGTTATATACATCATTCCATGTTGTAGATGGGAATTATCTCAGACTTTCTTTAAGTCTCCTCGTGGTTTCTGAGCTTTTGTCATTTAGATTGCTTGCAAATGTCATAGGTGCCCAATTGTCAGGAACCCTGGGTAATTGCATTCTTTCTCATTGGAACCTGTCTACGAATTCGTGGAGTAGTTCCGTGTATCCTTGTTTTATTTTGAATATGTCCTCCATTCTTTTCTCAACTTTTTGCGCACCGGAGTGTGCTTTTATGAATGAATCTGCAAGTTCCGCAAAAGAATCAATAGAATTTTGAGGGAGAAGAGAATACCAGGTTAGGGCTCCTTTGGTGAGTATTTCCCCGAATGTTTTGACAAGAACTGATTCGATCTCCTGCTTTTTTAAGTCGTTGCCCTTAACTCCAGTAGTAAAAGCGGTCACATGGTCGCGTGGGTCTGTTGTTCCATCATACTTGGGAACGTCATGCATTTTAAACTTCTTGGGTATAGGCAGGGGTGTTGCACTTGGTTTCCAAGGTTGTTGAGAATATTTATCAACATCAATGCCTTTGATAATTAGTGGTAGTCCAAGAATTTACTCGATTCGATCATTTTGTTCCTTCATCTGTCTCTGCATGGTTAGCAGTAAATTTTGTAATTCAGAGTTATTAGACATACCTGGTCTCGTTTCGAGAGATTCGTTAAGAGTATTGCCCCCTGCCGAGTTTACTAATCCAGATTGGGGATTTTTCCCGGTGAGTGTATTATTTGGAGGTGGTATCAGTGACGTAGGTGGTGCTGCTAGTAGTCCCCTTGCAAATTCCTGCAAGGCATGTGCCACGTACTATGAAATCACTTGCTTCATTCGATCTATTTCTACCGTTTGTTCATTGTCATTGTGGTTATTGTTAGACCTTCCTGGTGATGGTTTCCTTGAACCGCATGGGGTTCCTCGAGGTGATGGAACATGGGTTCCATTCCTCTGTTGGTTATTGTTGTTGTCGTTGGAGTTCGACATAGTTAAAGGATATCAAGAAATCAAGCAAAGATTATCAGATTCCCGGTAACGGAACCAATTTATTTAACCAAAGAATTAGATCCTTTGACCAAAGCTTTTCTTAGGATTAACACGGGTTACTGATAATCAAGAAAATAATATTGAATAGCCAAGAATGAGTAAAAAATAGTATTGTAATACGCAGAAAAAGTAAAGTAGGTTGTATTCCAAGTTCAGATGATCTTACAGGTTATATTCCCCTCCTTTATATAGGAGGTTTCCTAATATAACATTTGATTCTTGAAATAATCGCTCATTAATGACTAATTATTATATTAATGAGGTGTTACAAAGGATAGCCGTAACTGTTACATAAAGGTTATATAACGTATAGGTCATTAATTGAGGATCTTCGAATCTGCCCATAGCTATGTCCAGATTCACTCTGACCGTGTCTCTTCTTCGTTTTATCTAGGTTGAGTTTCCCGTGGCTGATGAACTCGAAGGTTTATTGAACCGTGCCTCTTTGTTCCGCACCTTTTTATAGAACCGTATCCAGCTGTCATGTTTTCCTTGATACACGTAGCTGGCTGAGTTGTCAAGAGTTAGCTTACGTGTGCGACTCTTTTTTACCAATACAGTCGTCATCGTATCCCCTCATCTCTCAACTCTCTCTCAACCTAACCCTAACCCTAATCGCCATCACTGGCGTAAATCTCCCTCTTATGGTGCTTCTATGTCTTCTTCGACCATCATTGGTCTCCTATACTCCTTGGTTCTTCGATTTCATAAGTCCTTGAGAGGATCTCAAGGAAACCCAACTGGTTCTGGTTTGAAACTTGCTTGTCTCAGGCCATTTTTCGTTTGTAAGTAAGGATTTCTCCTTGTTTATTTACGAATCCATGGGTTCTTGACCTATTCTCTTTACTTCTGCTATTTTCTGAAAACCCTAGTTCGATACTATCGATTCTTCTCAGATCTGTTAAGATCTGAGATTATTTGAGTATTATTAAGGGGTTTCCCTCAAAAATCACTTGTTTTAATTAATTATTTTTTATTTTTATCACTCTTTCTAAACTAAGGTTCATCTCAAACTGTTCTTCGAAGATTTTTCTAAACTCCTCAGTGTTTAATTAATTGTTCTTTCATCATCTTGACTGATTTTCGCATGAATGTTCAAACCCTAGTCGGTTCTGTGTGATATACTGATTTCTTCAACTTTGATTCGATACTTTGGTTATTTCTGTGATACCAGTCGCATTAGTTTACTCCATTGTTTGGACTTAAATATTTTCTCTGTTAAAACCCAGTATTCTTTGGGGTTTTGCCCTAATTAATCTCTCTTAGGGTTCGAACCTGCTTTTCTTGCTGAATTCTGTATTTATGTGATGTCTTACTTAGTTGATTTCTAGTTAAAGAATCATAGTAATTCTTGCCCCAAAATCATTATTCTTTGGAGATTCTTACTGATTATTTCCCATTATTTTTCCTTGTTAAAATTTGTGTGTGCAGATCTTACTTGTTTCCTTATTTTGTAACTTTAATTGGTCACACTTGCCTTAATTAGTCGTACATATGATTTTGGGATTCTTACTAATTCCCTATTTGGTATGATTTGGATTCTTTTCCTTAATTAAACCCTCATGTTGTGACCGTTTAATGATTACCCCAAATTAAGGGGTCTATTCCGGACTCCCTTATGTGAATTGATTCTGTGATTATTTGATTGTCCTTAATTGACTAACTTCTGATTCTCTTTAACTTATTTTCTCTACTCCCTTAGTGTTATATATACACTCTTGTTTTACCTCTCAAAAGACAGGAACAGTAGTTCAAAAATACACATACATACTCAAAACTTTCTCTCATCTCTCTTTCTGCTACTTGTGCTCATTCCTCGTCTAGCCGGTTGAAAGCCAAGGCTAGACTGTGGAACTCTACCTGCTTTACTTTCTGCACTTTGCTTCCTTAACTTGTATTTTCCTATATCAATGCCATTCTGAAATTCAAATCTATGTGCTCTATAATTGTTAAATCCATGCCTATTTTCGCACTAGTTTAATTGATTATGTACTTAATTGTTCTTCTTGTTTAATGCTTTGATCAATATGCTTAAGTTTTACCTTCTCTTGTTCAGTGTTTTAATCAGCATGTCTAGGTTTTCCATCTTCTTGTTTGTTACTTTAGCCAGCATGTTTACTTGAGTTCCTGTTCACTTCCTTCAACCAACATGCTCATTTTAGATTCATAACTTATCTGATTGGCATGACTAATTCTGTGTAAAAGACCCTGTCCTCAGCATGACCATTCCTACATTTTGTCTCTATGCTTTACTGTCTATTACCACATTAGCTTCAAATATGATTTCCTGTTAGGACTTTGAATAAATAGTTTTTGCTCTAATGCTATGCACTTGGTTGCTGGTTGTCAATCAAACCCTGCTTGTTCTGTTTACTTGTTGTTCAATATGCTCTCCCTCTTACTCTCCTTATGTGCTCCTGTTTCAAGTGTCTTGTGTTCCCAACCCCTGCTCCATTTATGTGTAACCGTTTGTTCACTTAAAACTAATTAGCAGAAGTTGAATCTGGGCAATGTGATGTTTTTTATGTTGTTGTTTGCTGAACCTTCCTTTCCCTCAAACGATTTTCAACATGTTTTTCACTCCTAATATGTTTCCCTAAACTGTTGCTACTCCTAAAATATTTTAACTCCTAAAGATTTTACCTCTGTACTGTTTTCCAAAATCTTCTCAACTATGTCAAGCACTCTCACTTCTAATCTTAGATTGCATAAGTTCTTCCCCTCCAGTGTGTGTACTACCTAGGAATCCATGAGATTTCTCCGAACTCTGGCACACTGGGGCTGGCCCTTCCACACTGCACATAATCACTACCCTATTTAAAAGGGTCTTGGTGTGAGCATTGCCCGGGGTCCTTGAGGCCCTTGGAAACTTAGATGTACCAGGACACCCCATTGGACATTATGAGACTATGGCATCTTGGATTATTGGAAGGCCTGGTATTTCCAGGTTCACTTTGGGCCTGTGCAGGCTCCCTATAGCATAACTTTCATTTATTATGTAACCCATTCATTCATGGTCTGTAATAATAATCTTTGTAAACAGATATTGGGGAAATTCGTAAAAGCGGAGGGGTTCTTATATGATTTTTGTGGGGAAACCGGGTAGAAATCCTGCCTTTAGGTACGTTTACTCACATTAGAAATCATGATTTATGTTTATATTATGTTTACTTGCATTAGAAACCATGCTTTTAGGATCACTTGGCATACTAGAAAACATGTTATAGGCTCACTACCTCATTTGTTATGAAATTCTTTTTCTACATAATCATGACCACCTAGAAATCTTGTTATTAAGTTACTGCTATAATTCTGCCTAATAAAAACGTCCATTCTTTTTGTGCATTAGAGATCCTGCCTTAGGAATGTATTTGTATTCGCTTTAAACCATGTCTACATCGCCTGATTCAATAAATATCTTGTCTATAAAAAATGTTCAAAAACAATCCCAGCACCTAGATGTTATAGATATAAGTGTGTATAAACCAGTTCTGTAATGTAATATTCAGCGGTGCCTATAGGACTTAATAAGTCAAACTGTTTTAAACTGATTTCCAAAATTCTGCTTGCATTTAGACAGCATGTTCATAGGGCACTACAGATCATGCCTAGGCAAGCCTATAGGTAATTAAGGTCTTATAAAAACTGTAAAACTATGCTTTGTTTATTTGTGACTACCCAGATTCAACAGGTTCTAAAATCAGTAGGCAAACTAATTAGGTCTATATTCCTTCGCCTTAACACAATGTGCATATTCTCTGCTTGTCATGCTGACCTAGATATCCTGTTCTAGGACCTTTCTGAAATATCTGAAATCTGTTGTTTGAGACGTGCTAAATGTCTGCTTATTTGTGGAGGTAAACATGAGCCCCCTTAATTATTTTCTTACTTGACAGTCCTGTTTGTTCTTTGTTGTCGCTTATATTTTCCCTTTTAAACACCTTTGAAGAGACTAGAACTGCCAAAAATTAGAGGTCCTAAACACCTCGGGGGCCATAAGGAAAGGACGGGTAATGCACGCATAGAGTTTGTCTAATTAAAATCGTTTATATAACTGCTAAGGGGAGGGTAATTGGGTAGTAAAAGGATATGATGACTTGTGCGCTAAAGTGTGATGACCCAAAAGGTCATCCCGTGTAATTTTAGCTAAAACTGTGTTCCGAGGCCATGAAAGACTCCACTTATCTCACCTCGATATGTGTGCACAACCCGAGCGTATAGCCGGGAAGCCGTTAAGTGGGAAGTTGATTAAATGATGATTTTACATTAATTATTTGAGTAAAGTTGACTTTGGTCAATATTCTTAGTAAGCGGACCCGAACCCGAACCCGTGATTTGACGGTCTCGGAGGGTCCGTAGGAAAATATGGGACTTTGGTGTATGCTCGGAATCAAATTCCGAGGTCCTACGTCCGAGAAATAAATTTTTAAAGAAAATTGCTTTCTGAAAAATATAAAGGTTTTTGAAATGAAATTTGAGGTGAAACCTGTGTTAGAGGGCCCGTATTATGGTTTCGGAGCCTGGAACAGGTTCAATATGATTATTATGTGTTATCTGTGAAATTTGGTAAGAAACGGACTTAGTTTGACGTGTTTCGGATAAATAATGGAAATTTTGAAAGTTAATGAAGTTTTGAGAATTTTTATAGATTTTGAGGTTTAATTCGATGTTTATGATGTTATTTTGGCGGTTTAATAACTCGAATAAGTCTGTAGGATGTTGTTGAAGTCGTGTGTGTATTTGGTTTTAAGCCCCAAGGGCTCGGGTGAGTTTCGAGCAGGTGTCGGAGTGCAAAAACCTTAGAAAATCTGGTGTAAGATGAGTTTTCTGGTGTTTGATGTTTTACTCTATGCAATCGCATAGGTCCTTCCGCGATCGCGTAGCTTGTGCTGAGGTGGACATTCTGTGACACTATGCAATCGCATAGTGTGCTCCGCGATCGCATAGTGTAGTGGTAGTCTGGGGGGGGTGGCCCATTGTTCTATGCGACCACATGTGTCATCCCACGATCGCAAGGGTGGGGGATTGGGATCCTGTGCGATCGCATTAAGTAGTCCACGATTGCGGAGCTTAATAGACAGTCCTCTATGCGATCACAGCTCTTTCTTCGCGATCGCATAGGTCATTTTCGCCCAGTTATTTCAAGTGTCAAAAACAGAATGTTTCATTACGGGATTTTGCAAAATTTCATAAACCCTCTTCTTCCCCTAACCCCATAGACGACCTATGAAGAGATCCATCACCATAGCCTCTTAGGTAAGTGATTATAACCTTGTTTTCTTCCATTTTCATCAACATCTATTAGATTCTAGGCCTAAAATCATTGAGTAGAAATTGGGGTTTTGGGTAGAGTTAGGGCTTTTTGAATAATTGTAAATTTGACCTCGTTTTGGGGTCGGATTTAAAAACAAATTGTATATTCGGGCTCGTGGGGAATGGATGATCGGGTTTTGGTCCGAACCTCGTATTTTGACCAAGCGGGCCCGGGGTCGAATTTTGGAATTTTTGGAAGAATGTTGGGAAATCTATAATTAGGCTTTGGAATTGAATTTTTGAGTAATTATTGATGTTATTGAGTCGATTATGTCTAGATACGATTGTTTCGGAGTCGGATTTGAGAGGAAAAGCGGTGCTAGAGGCTTGATTTGCATTCTTGGAGTAGAGGTAAGCGTATGGCCTAACCTTAGCTTGAGGGAATAGGTATAGAGTCTTATTTTCTATGTGTTATTCCATGTCCAACGTATAGGTGAGGTGACGAGTACCTACATGTTGTGGTCAAGCATTCCCGTGGGTCGAACTTGTTGATTTATATAGGGTACATTGATATTCTCGGTGTTATGAGTTAATTGTTATTTTGGAAGTTATACATTGAGAGTAATTCATGATGTAGAATGTTATTGATTATTCATTCGGATGAGGATTATCTGTTATTTTATACCTCTGAGTGAGATTGGTTATAGTTGAGTCCCTTGCCGGGACGGTAGACTTCTTGTTGAATGTTTCTGTACATTTGAGATTTCTTATTGTTGAACTTTCCTGCCAAATTGTTTCTTTTATACATGTTATGCATGAGGGGCATTCTGTGCCGAGTGATTGTGAGATTATGCACGAGGGGACATTCCGTGCTGAGTGATTTATTTATTACGCACGAGGGGACATTCCGTGCCGAGTGATTTATTTATTACGTATGAGGGGACATTCCGTGTCGAGTGATTGTGAGGTTATGCACGAGGGGACATTCCGTGCTGAGTGATTTATTTATTACGCACGAGGCGACATTCCGTGCCGAGTGATTTATTTATTACGTATGAGGGGACATTCCGTGTCGAGTGATTGTGAGGTTATGCACGAGGGGACATTCCGTGCCGAGTGATTCATTTATTATGCACGAGGGGCCATTCCGTGCCGAGTGACTATTTATTTATGCACGAGGGGAGATTCCGTGTCGAGTGCTTTGTGAGGTTATAGCACGAGGGTCCATGCCGTGTCGTTTTGTTTATTTATCTACTCAGAGTTATTAATTCCTGATGTTACTTTATACATTTAGTTTTTACCTCGTTTATGCTATTTCAATGAATTGTTACCCCTTGCCCCCGGCATGATCTACCCCGTTGTTGTATTTACTTACTTATTTCTTGTCATTACTTCCTGTTATGTTATTGAATTGCACAAGTGTTATTTGTTGTCGTGTCCTAGCCTCGTCACTACTTCGCCGAGGTTAGGCTCGACACTTATTCAGTACATGGGGTCGGTTGTACTGATGCTACACTTGCACTTCTCTATGTTGTGCAGACTATAGCGCCGGACCCAGTGGACAATGATTCGAGGAGTAGCCTTCAGTCCACGGCGACACTGAGGTAGTCCTGCAGACGTCCGAAGGCCTTGGCGTCTCCTCTCATTTCCTTTCTTCTATCTTATCTTATATTTCTAGACAGTTGTATCGGTTTATTTCAAACTCTTGTTTTAGTAAATCTTAGACTGTTCGTGGGATTGTGATACCGATTCTAGGGTTGTAATTAAGGAAGTTATTATGAGATTATTATTTAAGTTCTTGAATTAATTAGTCTTCCGCATTTTTATTATAATTGCATTAGTTATTATTGTTATTTATAATTGTCAATAAGTAAACTTAGTTAAACGTTGGCTTGTCTAGCGGGTTCAATGTTAGACGCCATCATGACCTGAAGGTGGGATTTCGGGTCGTGACAAGTTGGTATCAGAGCACTAGGTTGATTAGGTCTCACAATCCACGGACAAACTTGGTAGAGTCTGAGGGATCAGTACGGAGACGTCTGTACTTATCCCCCAGAAGCTACAAAGTTAGGAAATACTTCACATTTCTTCTTCTCTGTCGTGCGATTTGAATTCTGAATACTAATTGAATTTCTATTCTACTCTCTTGTAGATGGCAAGAACGTGTGCTTCCCCAGGTTCCGATCAGCAGCCCGATACTCCAGCCATAGATCCTACGAGGGGCTGAGGACGAGGACGAGGTCGAGGCAAGGCTCAACCCAGAGCAGTAGCCCCAGTGGAGGATCCTCAGGTAGAGTTTGCAAAGGAGATTCCCGCCCCGACAGTTCCAGTTGGACCAGCTCAAGTCCCATAGGGGTTCATTGCCACCCCGATACTCCAGGACGCGCTTGTCCGCTTAGTGGGACTCATGGAGAGTATGGCTTAAGCCGGTCTTCTTCCTACTGCACCAGCCGTCTCTCAGGCTGGGGGAGGGATCCAGACTCCTGCTACCCGCACACCAAAGCAATTAGCTCCTCAGTTCCAGACTCCAGCACCTCAGACAGCAGGAATAGCTCAGCCGGGTATTGTGGCACCGACAGTTGAGGGAGCAACTATGTTTGTTGATTCCCTATGGAGATTAGATCGGTTCACCATGTTATTTCCTACTACTTTTACTGGTGTACCATCAGAGCATCCCCAGGATTACTTGGATATAGTCTTTGAGGTTCTTCGGAACATGGGCATCGTAGAGACCAATGGAGTTGATTTTGCTACATTTCGTCTTTCTAGTACCGCCAAGACTTGGTGGAGGGATTATTGCTTGACCAGACCAGCTGGGTCTGCACCTTTATCTTGGGCTTAGTTCTTCGAGTTGTTCTTGGAGAAGTTTCTTCCAGTCACCCGTAGAGAGGACTTTCGGAGGTAGTTTGAGCGCCTCTAGTAAGGATCTATGACAATCACCCAGTATGAGACCAGATTTTTCACTCTAGCCAGGCATGCAAATATGATACTCCCCACCGACCGAGAGAGGGTGAGGAGGTTCATTGAGGGGTTATCCCAGCCCATTAGACTCCAGATGTCCAGGGAGTCAGGTACCGATATCTCGTTTCAGGATGCGGCCAATGTGGCTAGGAGCATTGAGATGGTTCTGTCGCAGGGTGGTGGTTAGGGGTCTGACAAGAGACCTCATCATTTCGGCTGTTCAGTGTTGCCTCATCTGGAGGCAGAGATTCGTTTAGTAGAGGCCATCCTCCTACGCCATTCCAGTCGGCACTCCAGGTGTCCCGCAGTGCATTATCAGCTCCTATCAATGCACCGCCAATTCAAAGCTTCCAGGGTGGTCATTTTGGGCGATAGGGTCAGTTCCAAGGTCAGGTCTCAGCAGCTGAGGTCCTGCTTCACTTGCGGTGGTACGAGGCACATATCCAGGTTTTGTCCCGAGGTTTTGGTGGTCCTCAGTATCAGGGTTCCCGTGCTCTGGTTCCCGCATCAGGTGCACCCTCACCCCCTCAGCCAGCTAGGGGTGGAGGTCGAGGTGCCAGAGGTGGAGGGCAGATATTTAGAGGTGAAGGACATGCCACAAGAGGTAGAGGTCAGCCCGCAGTGGGTAGACACAGAGATGTTCAGGTTGGAGGGGCTCTGCCCCGATGCTATGCTATTCTTGCCAGGCCTGAGGTTGAGGCCTCTGATGCACTCATTACAGGTATGGTTTTAGTTTGCAACTGAGATGCTTCTGTTTTATTTGATCCGGGTTCTACATTCTCCTATGTGTCTTCATATTTTGCCCCTTATCTAAGTATGCCCCGTGATTCCCTGAGTACTTCTGTATGTGTGTCTACCCCGGTGGGTGATTCTATTGTGGTAGATCGAGTCTACCGTTCATGCTTAGTGGTTATTGGTGATCTCGAGACCCGTGTAGATCTTTTGCTACTGGATATGGTGGACTTTGATGTTATATTGGGGATGGATTGGTTATCTCCCTATCATGCTATTCTGGACTTTCATGCCAAGACAGTGACCTTGGCTTTACCGGGAGCACCTCGTTTGGAGTGGAGAGGGACTCCTAGTCATTCTTCTGGTAGATTTATTTCACATATAAAGGCTCAGTGCATGGTCAAGAAGGGTTGTTTGGCCTATTTGGCCTATATTCGTGATTCTAGTGCCGAGGTTCCTTCCATGGAGTCTGTGCCCGTGAGTTTCCAGAGGTATTCCCTGATAACCTGCCGGGTATGCCACCCGGTAGAGATATTGACTTTTGCATTGAGTTGGCTCCGACCCATTTCCATTCTGCCTTATCGTATGGCCCCGCCAGAGTTAAAAGAGTTGAAGGATCAGTTGCAGGATTTGCTAGATAAAGGTTTTATTAGGCCTAGTGTTTCTCCTTGGGGTGCCCTAGTGTTGTTTGTTACGAAGAAAGATGGCTCAATGAGGACGTGTATTGACTACCGACAGTTGAATAAGGTTACTATTAATAATAAGTATCCTTTGTCGAGGATTGATGACTTATTCGACCAACTTCAGGGTGCTTCAGTGTTTTCCAAGATAGACTTGAGATCTGGTTACCATCAGTTGAGGATTAGGGCATCCGATGTCCCTAAGACAGCCTTTCGCACTCGTTATGGGCATTATGAGTTCTTGGTGATTTCATTTGGGTTGACAAATGCCCCCACTTCTTTTATGGAGTTGATGAACCGAGTGTTCAGGCCCTATTTGGACTCATTTGTGATTGTTTTCATTGATGATATTTTGATTTACTCTCATAGCCGAGAGGAGCATGAGCAGCACCTTCGAGTCATCCTCCAGGCTCTGAGGGATAGTCTGTTGTATGCTAAATTTTCTAAGTGTGAGTTCTGGTTGAGTTCAGTTGCATTTCTAAGCCATGTTGTGTCAGCATAGGGTATTCAGGTGGATCCCAAGAAGATTTCAGCAGTCAGATATTGGCGTAGACCCACCTCAGCCATAGAGATTCGGAGTTTCTTGGGCTTAGCAGGTTATTATCGCCGGTTTGTGGAGGAATTTTCATCTATTGCAGCCCCGATGACCAGGTTGACTCACAAGGGTGCCTAGTTCAGGTGGTCTGATGAGTGTGAGGTGAGCTTTCAGAAGCTCAAGACAGCCTTGACCACGACATCAATGTTAGTTTTGCCCACAGGATCATGGATATACCGTGTATTGTGATGCTTCACGAGTTGGACTTGGTGCAGTGTTGATGCATGATGGCAAGGTTATAGCTTATGCTTCACGTCAGTTGAAGGTTCATGAGAAGAAATATCCAGTTCATGATTTGGAGTTAGCATCTATTGTTCATGCATTGAAGATTTGGAGGCATTATCTGTATGGGGTGCCATGTGAGGTGTTCACGGATCATATGAGTTTGCAGTATCTGTTCAAGAAGAAAGAGTTGAATATGAGGTAGAGGAGATGGTTAGAGCTGTTGAAAGACTATGACATTACCATTCTTTATCATCTGGGAAAGGCCAATGTAGTGGCCGATGGTTTGAGCCGGAAGTCACCAGTATGGGTAGTCTTGCTTATTTATCAGTCGGAGAGCGACCGCTTGCTTCGGATGTTCATTCTTTGGCCAACCGATTTATGAGATTGGAGGTTTCTGAGACTGACAATGTTTTGACCCATACCGTGGCCTGTTCTTCGTTGTATGACCGCATTCGGGCCAGGCAGTATGATGATCGTCATTTGTGTGTTCTTAGAGATACGGTCCAACACGGAGGTGCCAAGCAGGTCACAGTTGATGATGAGGGAGTTTTGAGGATGCATGGCCGCATTTGTGTGCCTGATATTGATGGTATTCGTGAGTTGATATTGCAGGAGGGCCATAGTTCCCGGTATTCCATTCATCCGGGCGCCACAAAGATGTACCAGAACTTGCGGCAACATTATTGGTGGCGGAGGATGAAGAAGGATATTGTAGCATATGTAGCTCGGTGCTTGAACTGTCAGTAGGTTAAGTATGAGCACCAGAGACACGGTGGTTTAATGCAGCAGATTTAGCTTCCCGAGTGGAAGTGGGAGAGTATTACCATGGATTTCATAGTTGGGCTCCCACGGACTCAGAGGATGTTTGATGCGGTGTGGGTCATTGTGGATAGGTTGACCAAGTCAGCACACTTCATTCCTGTATCAGTTTCGTATTCTTCTGAGACTGGCATGGTTTTAGCTTACACTGGCCCGATCTTCATTGATGATCGTATTCGGATAGGTAGTATGATGATCGTCATTTATGTGTTCTTAGAGATACGGTTCGGCACGGAGGTGCCAAGCAGGTCACAGTTGATGATGAGGGAGTCTTGAGGATGCAGGGCCATATTTGTGTACCTGATATTGATAGTATTCATGAGTTGATAGTGCAGGAGGATCATAGTTCCCGGTATTCCATTCATCCGGGCGCCGCAAAGATGTATCAGGATTTGCGGCAGTGGCATAGGATGAAGAAAGATATTGTGGCATATATAGCTTGGTTCTTGAACTGTCAGCAGTTTAAGTACGAGCACCAGAGACCAGGTGGTTTGATGCAGCAGATTGAGCTTCCCGAGTGGAAGTGGGGGCGTATTACCATGGATTTTGTAGTTGGGCTCCCACGGACTCAGAGGATGTTTGATGCAGTGTAGGTCATTGTGGCTAGGCTGAACAAGTCAGCGCACTTCATTCCTGTATCAGTTTCGTATTCTTCACAGAAGTTGACAAAGATCTATATGAGAGTGATTGTTCGATTGCATGGGGTGCCCATATCCATTATTTCTGACCGAGGTACTCAGTTTACCTCCCGTTTCTGGAGAGTATTTCAGCGTGAGTTGGGCACACTGGTTGAGTTGAGCACATCATTTCATCCTCAAATGGACGGACAGTCCGAGCGTACTATTCAGATCTTGGAGGATATGTTGCGAGCATGTGTCATTGACTTCAGTGGTTCATGGGACCAGTTCTGGCCTTTAGCTGAGTTTGCCTACAAGAACAGCAATCAGTCGAGCATTCAGATGGCTCTGTATGCGGCATTGTATGGTAGGCAGTGTCGGTTTCCACTCGGATGGTTTGAGCCAGGAGAGTGTTATTTTAGACTTCAATACTTCACAATATTCTAAGTTAATTGTGGAGTACCCAATTTTCGAGTGATGTCTAATAAGAAGAACCTGGTTCTTCTTAGTATACTCCTTACTACTGTTTGCGGAATAATAAAGCATTAATAGTAAAGACACAAGGATTTTTACGTGGAAAACACCTGGCTCAAAAGGTGAAAAAACCACGACCTACTCCTCAGTAGAATTTGCTCAAACACTTCACTAAAACACTGAGCCAAATGGACTTACAAAATATACTCTTTTGTAATCCTAGGACTAACTCTAATCCTCTTTGTATCAACTAGCCTCTAGCTAATTTCTACAGAATTCAAGCTAACTCTAACTTGAACAATTTGTACCTATTATAATTGCTTCTAAGAAAGCTTAAAGATACAATATTAGAACTCCTACTACACATCAACTAGACTCAACACTTACACGATGGAACTGTTTCTTCTAGTTGAACTGTAGCCTTTGCACAATACTTCTGCTTGCAAATATTCTGGGAATTTTTCTTTCAGAACTTGATTCAATTTGATCTTTGTGCAATCACCAATTTCAGCAGTAATCTTTTGAGTATTTATAGAGTCAGTTGTTGAGTCCAATTCTGCTTGTGTAAATGAGTTCGAATGCAACTCAACTTCCTTCCTCTATTTCTGTCCTTGCTGAAATCAACTTCTGTTATCTCTATCAGTTTGCAATCTTTTCGTATTAGGAGACATCCTCTTAGTTCTTTGATATTCAGCAATCACTGATATCTCCTAGCTTTGTACGATTCTTGTGCTTACTGCTTCGTTCAGATGTGTCTGTTCTGATGGAACTGGTACAACTTGTCACCATTTGTCAATCTTCAAAACCCATTCAGTGACATGGGCCAACAAATTCCCCCTTTTTGATGATGACAAACTCTGTGCTTTTATCCTGTATACACTTTCAACACGTTGTATATTTTTGAGCATTAATCATCAAGAACCAGGTTCATTAGGTTATAAATATCACTTTTTAAAATTTTGAACAACACAACACATCTTTCCCCTTTTGGCATCATCGAAAAGTTGCAAAATGATACTTACCAGTTATTAATTCTTACTCATGGCCAATTTTAGGCAACTGCAGGTGCAAACATGATTAATCAACACAGGAAGTCAATAATGTAAGCTAAATCATAAAAAGAGACATTTGTCAAAATACCAAGCTTTCATTGATTGTCAGTAATTATCAGCACCAAAACAGATTAAATCAAGAAAGCCAAAACATGAGCAACAGAATTAAAAACTGAAACTAAAAGACAACTTGACACTGTCCCGAACTGGGAACTTGATAAGATAGGAGGGGGGTAGTTCTGGAAATTCCTATGGCTGGGGTGGTGCAGAAGAGGCTAGATTCTTGGTTTGGAGAAGAGACAACATTTGGTGTAGGACACCCTCGTTTTTCTCCTTCTCCTTGGCTAATTCAGATCTGAGAGCATCACACTCAGCTTCCACCTCACTTAAGCGAGTCTGCAATCGAATGATCTCCATATCCTTAAGCTCGCTTGCCTGCACTAGTGAACGGACCTTGCTGTTGATAGGTTGCTTCCGAGATGAACCAGGTTCATCTGTCGGGGCACTTATAGTGTAATCACATGACAACAATGTGTTCTTCCCAAAGAAATCCTTTGCAGTAGCCATCTCAGCCTTCTTTGTGGGGACTCCAAAATGAGCCAAAACTGCAGTAAGGATGAAGCCATAAGGAATCGCATGGGCCTTGGTTCCATTCACCACTCTGTCCAAAAGCTGGATGATCAAAGATGGCCAATTTATCTGCTTGCCTCTGTATAGACACTCCATGTAGTTGGCAATGTGCCTGCGTTCTTGTCTGGGCAGCAGACATTTGATCATAAACTCGAAGAACAGTTTGTGTTCAGGCTTCATCTCGCTCTTGTACACAGCCCTGGGTTCAGGCTCCTCTTCATTGTCACAGAAAAACCTGGTGATGTTGAGTGCTGAGGCCATCCCATCCAAGCAAGGCCCTCTCTGCCTTGTGTAGTCTTCATATCCCTCACCAGGAATATCTAAGATCACCCCCAGTTCTTCTGCATCAAAGGAGACTTCAACTCCCTTGACCGGTCAGGTAACCCTGCCTCCAATCACAGTTGAATTTCCCATGAACTCCACTACCTCATTTCTGACCAGCCTGCCTTCCATACGAAGAACCATGTCCTTCCAGCCTTGCGCTGCCAGAAAATCCACCAAGTATCTCATACCCGGCTCCTCCAAATCCTTCAGTAACTTTCCCTTCAAAATATGTCTCTTGCCAAACATGGCAACTGTGTCAGTCGACACCTCTCCAACCTCTTTTTCTTCATCTCCACTCCACTCAGGATCATCCTCCCTCTCAACAATCTGAACTTTCTTCTTTGACATTAACTTGGATCGTGTCCTTATTGATGTGCTCCCAGTGGTAGTAGACACAGGTGCTGACTTCTTTGTGGAAGTCTTAGCCTTTTTGGGCTTGGGTGTCTTGATTACCACTGGAGGCACCTCCTCTTCTTGTTGGACTAGGTCCAACACTTCATCATCAGCAACAACAGCCTCAACAGGCTCCCCTATTTTTGCTTTTCCCTTCTCTGCCCTTTTTCTTTTTCTCCCCTGTAGAGCTTTTTCTAACATTTCCTCCTCTCCTCAAACAATGTTTCTTGTAGCACGTACCCTTGGATTAGGTACACCAGCAGACTCATCCGTTTTCCTTTTCTTTGAGGAAACTGAGGCTTTAGACTTGTTGGACGTTGGAGTCCTTCTCTTTTTGGGGTTGTATGAGTCCCCCAATTTCTTCAGTCTCTCAGCCAGAGTTTTTTCCCCAAAAGACGCATGTTCATCAATCTCCTTCATTAACTTCTCCAACCCAGCAGCAGCCTCCTCAACTTCATTCGTTCCCCCTGTCACTATGACCTCTTCTTCAAGATTATCAAGAATGGGACCACAAATTTCAAGCGTGGTACCATCCTCCCCAGATCCCCTCACACCAGCATCTCCCTCGATCTCAAGAATTTTCCCAGTTTTTCTTTGCCTACTTGGCACCTCCACATCCACCACAGACCCCACCAGCACAAAATGTTTTTCAAAATTAACAACAGAGGTAACTTCAGTATTACCTTTCTTAGCATTGGACGAACCAGGTGCATCGTCTTCATGTGCTGATTTGAACGATTCACTGGACGATTTTGGTTTGGGTTCTTTTTCAGCCTGTAATAAATCTTCCAAGAACTTTGACACGACGGGGTTTGGGGGCTGGGGTAGGGTTTGGTGTGGTTTTAGGGGCATCATGGTGTTCAGGGGTTTGAGGTGTCTCAGAGGATTCAGAACTGTACACCGGTGGAGAATCAGACTCATAAACTCCTTCATCATAGTCACGATTTTGAGAATCAGATGAAGCAGACGACATGGTTTTAGTTTAGTTAGAGAGAGAAGAAAAGTAAAGGCAGTAGGAATTGTGAATTTGAGTGTGTTGAACAAGGTTCTACGATTGCTTTATTCACAATGGGTAATGATGGCTTATTTATAACTTGTGGCTGGGGGGATTACAACGTAAGTGTATTAATGCAAGTAGGATACTAATCGATTTGGGACTGTCAGTGATTTGACATTGATTAGACCGTTTCTTTCCCCCTAAAACTAGGCTAATTTAATGTGATGGTGCTTCTTGAAACTGGTTCATTATTTGGGTAAGTACGAGAATTTGAACTGAACCATAAATGGATAGAGTCCTGCTCATGTATGACTTCACTTGAATTAATACATGTATGGAGATGAGAATGTACCTTGTCAGTCATGTAAACCAACATGGATGAACCAGGTTCATCGTGTTAAAAAATCTTTATTTTGCCTCAATTCACAAAAATAGAGAAACATCATTAGCAACTAAAGAATCATATTAATACATGGCAGAAGAGTATGGCAATAAAGACATAGTACTGAGCAATGATTAATCTGATTAAGTACCTAATTAAAATTTCTAGCCAGAAAACTTCCTCCTTTTTTTTCAGTTTAGTTTTTTTTTTTTTCAATTATGTGATCTTCATAATCCCTAATTCAAGTCTGTTTCTCTCATAATGCTCCCTACTCAATGCCTTGGTGAATATATCAGCAATTTGTCGATCAGTGGCACATAATTCAATGGAGATCATTCCTTTTCCATAGTTATCCCTCAAGAAATGGTGCATGACATCTATGTGCTTAGTTCACTTGTGATGAACCCGGTTCTTAGTCATACTAATTGCACTAGTGTTATCACAGTAAATAGGAATGCATCCCACATCTATACCAAAGTCCAGGAGTTGTTGCTTGATCCATAGCAACTGCGCACATCAAGAGGCTGCAACCACATATTCAGCCTCAGCAGTAGACAAGGCTACTGAATTTTGTTTCTTGGTGGCCCAAGAGACAAGGCAGGAGCCCAAAAAGTGAGCCATGCCTGAAGTACTTTTTCTGTCAACCAGGAAACCTGCATAGTCAGACTCAGCGTATCCTACAAGGTCAAAATTACTACCTTTAGGATACCAAAGGCACAAATCAGTGGTGCCCTTCAGACATCTCAAAATTCTTTTTACTGCAGTGAGATGGGACTTCTTTGGATTGGCTTGAAACCTGGCACATAGTCCACACTGAACACAATATCAGGTATACTTGCAGTAAGATAGAGTAGAGACCCAATCATCCCTCTGTATGTCTTCTGATCAACGGATGAACCAGGTTCATCCACATCCAATTTTGTAGTTGTGGCTATTGGGGTGTCTATCTCCTTTGAGTCCTCCATTTTGAACTTCTTGAGGAGTTCTTTCACATACTTTTGTTGATGAATCATTGTTCCATGTGGAGTTTGTTTGATTTGCAAACCTAAGAAGAAGGTCAACTCACCCATCATACTCATTTGTAACTCACTCCCCATTAATGTAGCAAATTTCTTGCTGAGCTTTTCAGTTGTTGCCCCAAATATGATATCATCAATATATATTTGTACAATCAGAAGATCTTTTCCCTTTTCCTTTAGGAACAAAGTACTGTCTATTTTGCCTCGTGTACCCATGTTCCAGTAGGAATTTTGACAATCTCTCGTACCAAGCTCTAGGTGCTTGCTTGAGACCATAGAGAGCCTTGTCAAGTTTATATACATGATCAGGTGATTCTTTGCTCTCAAAACCAGGAGGTTATTTTACAAATACCTTTTCCTTCAAATAGCCATTGATAAAGGCACTCTTGACATCCATCTGATGCAGAGTGAATTCCATGTGTGCAGCAAATGCTATAAGAAGTCTGATTGCCTCGAATCTTGCCACAGGAGCAAATGTCTCATCATAATCAATTCCCTCTTCTTGGCTGTATCCTTGAACAACCAGTCTTTCTTTATTTCTTGTAACAGTTCCATCCTCATCAAGTTTGTTCCTGAAAACCCTCTTGGTGCCAATTATTGATCTGTCCAGTGGCTTGGGTACCAAGTTCCATAATGGACTTCTCTCAAATTGATGCAGCTCCTCTTGCATGGCAGTTACCCAGTCAGCATCTTTCAGGGCTTCAACAATGTTCTTTGGATCAATCAAGGATAGAAATGCATCAAACACACACAGATTTTTCAAGGAAGATCTAGTTTTGATTCCAGATCTCAGATCTGTTATTATGTTCTCAAGAGGGTGAGAACTCTAATATCTGTGTGGTTTGAGTACCAGTTGTTCACTTCTGGATTGTTCCATGTTGTCTTGTTGCTGTGGAACAGGATCAGGCCCAGCATTTTCATGTGGAATTCCCCTTGTCGAGTTGCGTGGGGTTGTTGAATCTGGTCCATCACCTGTTCCAACTACCATAGGTGCTTCAGTGTAGTCATTGCTCCTCACCAGTCCAAGCTCCTCATCTTCTGGTTTCTGTCTCTCAGATAGAGTGTTAGTTTCATCAAAGACAACATGTACATTTTCTTCTACACACATAGTTCTTTTATTGTATATTTTATAAGCTTTGCTATGTGTAGAATATCCCAAGAATACTCCCTCATCACTTCTGGGATCAAATTTTCCTAAAGAATCTTTGCCATTATTATGCACATAACACTTGCATCCAAAAGCCCTCAGATGGGATATGTTGGGCTTTCTCCCTTTAAGTAATTCATAAGGAGTTTTCTCTACCAGTGGTCTGGTCATGCATCTATTGATAATGTAGCATGCAGTTTTAAGTGCTTCTGCCCAGAAGCTGTGAGGTAGTTTGCTTGATAGAAGCATGGTTCTTGCCATGTATTCAAGAGTTCTGTTTTTCCTTTCCACAACCCCATTTTGCTGTGGGGGTTCTAGGAGCAGAGAAGTTTTTATTCACACCATGTTCATCACAGAACTCAGCAAACTTAGTATTCTCAAACTCAGTACCATGGTCAGATCTAATGGATGTTAGTTGATGTCTTAATTGATTCTGAATCTTCTTGACAAATGAGGTGAACATATTAAATGCTTTATCCTTAGATGCCAAGAATAAGGTCCAAGTGAACCTTGAGAAATCATCTACTAGCACTATCACATATCTCTTCCCACCTCTACTTAGAGTTCTCATAGGACCACACAGATCCATATGAACCAGTTCTAACGACCTGGTGGTACTGACCATTTTCTTACTTTTGAAAGAAGACCTTACATGCTTCCCCCTTGCACATGCTTCACAAACCTTGTCTTCTTTGAACTTAATGTTAGGAAGCCCTACCACTAAGTCCTTAGAGACCAGCTTGTTAAGTTGAGTTAGACTTGCATGACCAAGTCTTTTGTGCCACAGGAGGGGATCACTGTCCAACACACTAAGGCAAGTGAGTTCATTTTCAGACAATATGGACAAGTCAATGACATAGATATTGTTCATTCTTTTTCCCTGCAAAACAATCTTTTCAGTCAGTAGGTTGATCACAAAACATTTTGTGAAAGTAAAAGCGACAAGGTTACCTCTGTCACACAGTTGTGACACACTGATTAGGTTGTATTTCAAGCCATCTATCAGATACACGTGTTCAATTGAACGTGTGTCATCTTTACCTACCTTGCTGACCCCTATTATTTCACCTTTCTTTCCGTTTCCAAAGGAGACATTTCCTCCTTTGAGGTTTTCAAGTGAAAGGAACCGTTCCTTGTTCCCTGTCATATGCTTAGAGCAGCCACTATCCAAAAATCAAAATTGGTTGCTTCCCTTCACTTTTACCTTCAAAAGAAAATCAGGGGTTAGTTTTAAGAACCCAAACTAGTTTGGGTCCCTTTCCATGAGAGAATGGATGAATCAGATTTTTTCTGGCCTAGTTTGGTAGCCAGTTTTTCTTCTTAATAAATCTCTCATTTTTTTGACTGGCCTTTTCTTTTGCAGAACACTCATATTTATAATGGCCAGTCTTCCCACAATGGGTGCAAATTTTACTTTCAGGGAGAGTGAGATACTTGCTTTTGGGATCCCACTTAGGCAATTGACTCCCAAAACCAAGCCCTCTCCGGTTGCTACTATGATTCTCTTGGAGCCATGTTAAAGCATCAGAAGACTTATTCCACTTACGTGTTCTGTCAAATTCATGTTTGACTGTGCCAAGTTCTTCTTTAAGAGATTTTATCTGCTCATCCTTGGCATACATTTTATCTTTCATTTTAACTAAGTCTTCCTCTAACTTAGAATGAGAGTGATCAACTACCTTTTTACTGGATCCTAATCTTAGCTTTAAATTTTCATATTTCAGTTCTAGAATCTCAGTTTTGAGTGGTCGAACCTGGTTCATCAAGACAGTGTTTTTCTTTTCAGATTCACTGACCCTTATTTCCAGGTCCATGCATTTTGCTTTTAGCATTGCACACTCTTTAGATAGTTGATCTTTCTCTTTGGTTGTCTCCTCAGAATCATCAATGAAGTCCAGCAGCAACTCAGAGAGTTTCTCCTTAGATAGAAACTTTAATTTTGTTTTAAGATGTGAGATACTTACCTGAGGTTCTTCATAAGTCTCCTCATCAGATTCTCCAATTTCCATGAGAGCTTGATCTTCTGTCNTGGAGCCTTTGCCTTGTTGAAGTTTCCACCCCTAGAGATGCCTTTCTTCCTCATGAGAAAGTTTCTGAATTCTTGGGTGATCATCGCCATCTCATCATCCTCCAGATCTGCTCCCTCTGTGATCCTTAGTGCTAGACTTCTTTCCTTCTTTGGGGCATCCATTTTCATGGTTTGCCTTCTAAGTTCATAAGCAGTAAGGTTACCAATCAGTTCATCCAACCTAAGGGTTGCCATATTTTTGGATTCCTGGATAGTAGTTATCTTGCTTTCCCAAGAGATAGGCAAAACCCTTGTCAAGATCTTCTCAACCTTATCGTCTTCAAGGATGACTCTTCCAAGAGACTTGAGTTCATTGGCCAAGGTTGTGAACCTTGTGTACATCTCCTGGATTGTCTCTCCTTCTTTCATAGTGAAGTTTTCATACTGGGAGTATAGCAATGTACCTCTGGACCTCTTCACTTGGGTTGTTCCTTCGTGGGCTACTTGTAGAGTATTCCAGATTTCTTTGGCAGTGGTGCAGCTTTGGATCCTGCTGTATTCATCTGGACCTAGTCCACAAACTAGCCACTTCTTGGCCTTGGCATTATTCTCCCATTTCTTCAGATCCTCAACTGTGCAGTCAGCCCTAGTCTTAGGTACATCTACACCTTCAGAAGTTTTCTTCATTGTTGCAAGTGGTCCATCAGTGACTATGTCCCAGAGTTCATAGTCCTCTCCAATAAGGTGATCCTTCATTCTATTCTTCCACCAAGAATAGTACTGGCCATTGAAGAGTGGTGGCCTTGCAGTTGATTGACCTTCCTAGTTCCCAAGTGGTGCACTCATCTTGATCTTTTCCTAGGTGTTAGCCTCTTCAAGGATAACCTGCTCTTATACCAATTGTTGTTTTAGACTTCAATACTTCACAATATTATAAGTTAATTGTGGAGTACCCGATTTTCGAGTGTTGTCTAATAAGAAGAACCTAGTTCTTCTTAGTATACTACTTACTACTGTTTGCGGAATAATAAAGCAGTAATAGTAAAGACACAGGGATTTTTACGTGGAAAACCCCTGGCTCAAAAGGTGAAAAAACCACGGCCTACTCCTCAGTAGGATTTGCTCAAACACTTCACTAAATCACTGAGCCAAACGGACTTACAAAATAAACTCTTTTGTAATCCTAGGACTAACTCTAATCCTCTTTGTATCAACTAGCCTCTAGCTAATTTCTACAGAATTCAAGCTAACTCTAACTTGAACAATTTGTACCTATTACGATTGCTTCTAAGAAAGCTGAAAGATACAATATTAAAACTCCTACTACACATCAACTAGACTCAACACTTAGACGATGGAGCTGTTTCTTCTAGTTGAACTGTAGCCTTTGCACAATGATTCTGCTTGCAAATATTCTGGGAATTTTGCTTTCAAAACTTGATTCAATTTGATCTTTGTGCAATCACCAATTTTATCAGTAATCTTTTGAGTATCTATAGAGTCAGTTGTTGAGTTCAATTCTGCTTGTGTAAATGAGTTCAAATGCAACTCAACTTCCTTCCTCTATTTCTGTCCTTGCTGAAATCAACTTCTGTCATCTCTATCAGTTTGCAATCTTTTCATATTGGGAGACATCCTCTTAGTTCTTTGATATTCAGCAATCACTGATATCTCCTAGCTTTGTATGATTCTTGTGCCTACTGCTTCGTTCAGATGTGTCTGTTCTGATGGACCTGGTTCAACTTGTCACCATTTGTCAATCTTCAAAACCCATTCAGTGACATGGGCCAACAGAGAGGCTAGACTGTTGGGTTCTAAATTAGTCCAGGATGCCTTGGACAAGGTGAAGATCATTTAGGTTAGACTCCATACAGCTCAGTCCAAGAAGAAGAGTTATGCGGATCGCAGAGTTCGAGATTTGGCATTTATGATAGGAGACCGGGTTTTTCTTCGGGTGTTGCCCATGAAGGGCGTGATGGGGTTTGGAAAGAAGGGCAAGTTTAGCCCTAGGTACATTGGTCCATTTGAGATTCTGGATAAAGTAGGAGAGGTGGCCTACAGACCTGCTTTACCACCGAGTTTATCAGTCGTGCTTCGGTGTTTCATGTATCTATGCTCTGGAGGTATATTGACGATCCATCTCATGTACTTGACTTCAGTGGTATCCAGTTGGACAAGGATTTGTCTTATGAGGAGGAGCCGGTAGCCATATTGGCTCGGCAGGTTTGTCAGTTGAGATCGAAGAGTTATCCTTCGGTTCTTGTTCAGTGGAGAGGTCAGCCTGTTAAGGCAGCTACCTGGGAGTTCGAGCCCTATATGCAGAGCCGATATCCCCATCTTTTCCCTGATTCGGGTACCTTTCTATGTCCGTTTGAGGACGAACGTTTGTTTTAGAGGTGGATATTTTGATGACCCAAAAGGTCATCCCGTGTAATTTTAGCTAAAACTATGTTCCGAGGCCATGAAAGCCTCCATTTATCTCACCTCGATATACGTGCATAGCCCGGCGTATAGCCGGGAAGCCGTTAAGTGGAAAATTGATTAAATGATGATTTTACATTAATTATTTGAGTAAAGTTGACTTTGGTCAACATTCTTGGTAAGCAGACCCGAACCTGTGATTTGACGGTCCCGGAGGGTCCGTAGGAAAATATGGGACTTGGGCGTATGCCCGGAATCAAATTCCGAGGTCCNGGATCCTGTGCGATCACACTAAGTAGTCCGCGATCGCGGAGCTTAATAGACAGTCCTATATGCGATCGCAACTCTTTCTCCGCGATCGCATAGGTCATTTTTGCCCAGTATTTCATGTGTCAAAAACAGAATGTTTCATTATGGGATTTTGCAAAATTTCATAAACCCTCTTTTTCCCCCAAACCCCATAGACGACCTTTGAAGAGCTCCATCACCATAGACTCTTAGGTAAGTGATTATAACATCGTTTTCTTCCATTTTCATCAACATCTATTAGATTCTAGGCCTAATATCATGGAATTAAAGGGTAGAAATTGGGGTTTTGGGTAGAGTTAGGGCTATTTGAATACTTGGGAATTTGACCTCGTTTTGGGGTCAGATTTCAAAACAAATTATATATTCGGGCTCGTGGGGGAATGGGTGATCGGGTTTTGGTCCGAACCTCGTGTTTTGACCAAGCGGGCCCCGGGTCGAATTTTGGAATTTTTGGAAGAATGTTGTGAAATCTCTAATTAGGCTTTGGAATTGAATTGTTGAGTAATTATTGATGTTATTGAGTCGATTATGTCTAGATACGATTATTTCAGAGTCGGATTCGAGAGGAAAAGCAGTGCTAGAGACTTGATTTGCATTCTTGGAGCCGAGGTAAGTGTTTGGCGTAACCTTAGCTTGAGGGAATAGGTATAGAGTCTTATTTGCTATGTGTTATTCCATGTCCAACGTATAGGTAAGGTGACGAGTACCTATATGTTGTGATCAAGCATGCCCGTGAGTCGAACTTGTTGATTTATATATGGTACATTGATATTCTCGGCGTTATGAGTTAATTGTTATTTTGGAAGTTATACATTGAGAGTAGTTCATGATGTTGAATGTTATTGATTATTCGTTCGGAAGAGGATTATTTGTTATTTTATATCTCTGAGTGAGATTGGTTATAGCTGAGTCCCTTGCCGGGATGGTAGACTTCTTGTTGAATGTTTCTGTACATTTGAGATTTCTTATTGTTGAACTTTCCTATCAAATTGTTGTTTTTATACATGTTATGCACGAGGGGACATTCCGTGCCGAGTGATTGTGAGGTTATGCACGATGGGTCATTCCGTGCCGAGTGATTTATTTATTACACACGAGGGGACATTTCGTGCCGAGTGATTTATTTATTACGCACGATGGGGCATTCCGTGCCGACTGATTGTGAGGTTATGCACGAGGGGACATTCCGTGCCGAGTGACTATTTATTTATGCACGAGGGGACATTCTGTGCCGAGTGTTTTGTGAGGTTATAGCATGAGGGGACATGTCGTGCCGTTTTGTTTATTTAACTGCTCAGAGTTATTAATTCCTGATGTTACTTTATACATTCAATTGTTACCTCGTTTCTGCTATTTCAGTGAATTGTTACCCCTTGTCCCCAACATGATTTTCCCCATTGCTGTATTTACTTGCTTATTTCCTGTTATATTATTGAATTACAAAGGTGTTATTTGTTGGCGTGTCCTAATCTCGTCATTACTTTGCTGAGGTTAGGCCCGGCATTTACTCAGTACATGGGATCGGTTATACTGATGCTACACCTGCATTTCTCTATGTTGTGCAGACTATAGCGCCGGACCTAGTAGACAGTGATTCAGGGAGCAGCCTTCAGTCCACGACGACACTGAGGCAGTCCTNGTTTTTAAAATAAAATTTGAGGTGAAACCTATGTTAGCGGGCCCGTACCGCCTACCTTTTGTTTTGACTTTTCTTTAGTTAGGAATGGCTTTTTCTTTACCGAAAATGGTCGGAACCAAGCAACTAGTCCCCCGGTATGGTTCCAGAGCCCGGAACAGGTTCAATATGATTATTATGTGTTATCTGTGAAATTTGGTAAGAAACGGACTTAGTTTGACGTGTTTCGGATCAAAAATGGAAATTTTGAAAGTTAATGAAGTTTTGAGAATTTTTATAAAGTTAGAGGTTTAATTCGATGTTTATGATGTTATTTTGGCGGTTTAATTACTCGAATAAGTCCGTAGGATGTTGTTGAAGTCGTGTGTTTATTTGGTTTTGAGCCCCGAGGTCTCGGGTGAGTTTCGGGTAGGTGTCGGAGTGCAAAAACCTTTGAAATTTTGGTGTAAGATGAGTTTTCTGGTGTCTGATGTTTTACTCTATGCGATCGCATAGGTCCTTCCGCGATCGCATAGCTTGTGCTGAGGGGGACATTCTATGACACTATGCGATCGCATAGTGTAGTGGTAGTCTGGGGGGGGGGNACGACCTTTGAAGAGCTCCATCACCATAGACTCTTAGGTAAGTGATTATAACATCGTTTTCTTCCATTTTCATCAACATCTATTAGATTCTAGGCCTAATATCATGGAATTAAAGGGTAGAAATTGGGGTTTTGGGTAGAGTTAGGGCTATTTGAATACTTGGGAATTTGACCTCGTTTTGGGGTCAGATTTCAAAACAAATTATATATTCGGGCTCGTGGGGGAATGGGTGATCGGGTTTTGGTCCGAACCTCGTGTTTTGACCAAGCGGGCCCCGGGTCGAATTTTGGAATTTTTGGAAGAATGTTGTGAAATCTCTAATTAGGCTTTGGAATTGAATTGTTGAGTAATTATTGATGTTATTGAGTCGATTATGTCTAGATACGATTATTTCAGAGTCGGATTCGAGAGGAAAAGCAGTGCTAGAGACTTGATTTGCATTCTTGGAGCCGAGGTAAGTGTTTGGCGTAACCTTAGCTTGAGGGAATAGGTATAGAGTCTTATTTGCTATGTGTTATTCCATGTCCAACGTATAGGTAAGGTGACGAGTACCTATATGTTGTGATCAAGCATGCCCGTGAGTCGAACTTGTTGATTTATATATGGTACATTGATATTCTCGGCGTTATGAGTTAATTGTTATTTTGGAAGTTATACATTGAGAGTAGTTCATGATGTTGAATGTTATTGATTATTCGTTCGGAAGAGGATTATTTGTTATTTTATATCTCTGAGTGAGATTGGTTATAGCTGAGTCCCTTGCCGGGATGGTAGACTTCTTGTTGAATGTTTCTGTACATTTGAGATTTCTTATTGTTGAACTTTCCTATCAAATTGTTGTTTTTATACATGTTATGCACGAGGGGACATTCCGTGCCGAGTGATTGTGAGGTTATGCACGATGGGTCATTCCGTGCCGAGTGATTTATTTATTACACACGAGGGGACATTTCGTGCCGAGTGATTTATTTATTACGCACGATGGGGCATTCCGTGCCGACTGATTGTGAGGTTATGCACGAGGGGACATTCCGTGCCGAGTGACTATTTATTTATGCACGAGGGGACATTCTGTGCCGAGTGTTTTGTGAGGTTATAGCATGAGGGGACATGTCGTGCCGTTTTGTTTATTTAACTGCTCAGAGTTATTAATTCCTGATGTTACTTTATACATTCAATTGTTACCTCGTTTCTGCTATTTCAGTGAATTGTTACCCCTTGTCCCCAACATGATTTTCCCCATTGCTGTATTTACTTGCTTATTTCCTGTTATATTATTGAATTACAAAGGTGTTATTTGTTGGCGTGTCCTAATCTCGTCATTACTTTGCTGAGGTTAGGCCCGGCATTTACTCAGTACATGGGATCGGTTATACTGATGCTACACCTGCATTTCTCTATGTTGTGCAGACTATAGCGCCGGACCTAGTAGACAGTGATTCAGGGAGCAGCCTTCAGTCCACGACGACACTGAGGCAGTCCTGTAGACGTAGTAGTAGTAGTAGTAGTAGTAGTAGTAGTAGTAGTAGTAGTAGTAGGTCCCTGAATCACTGTCTACTTTTACATATTATTATTACTTGAAAAATAGCATCACTACTAGTTTCCTTAACAAAAATACATATTATTATTACTACTAGTACTACTTCAACTACAACTTTTACATATTATAGATTATTAGTACTACAACATTACCTCATTATTATTAATGGCAAATTGAGTTATTACTTAATACGTTATATTAGCTTATATATTGTCTTAGTTAAGTCCATATAGGTAATTATCTATAATATACATATTTAAAATAATATTTAAGTTAAATCATAAGGAAAGAATGACCAAATGAATAAGGGAAAGACCATGGAAGCAAACCATGGAAATTCGACATCTATACCCGCTTTTTAAGTCACGTTTTAACTTGTACTCGTTTTGCAAAAGAAATTGCAAGCGTACTCATTTTTTCGCGTAACTTCAGCATACGAGCCTGAAGTAGCAAAGACAATCACGCAAACTTCAGCATTCTAGTAGACGGGCCTGAATTAGCAAAAATTGTTGAACCAATTGTGTTGAAGTTTCTCGTAAAGCTCATGACGACTAAACTATAGAATACAGTGATAAGAACTTCAGCACATAGGGTGCTGAAGTGTTTACAAATGAACTACTTCAGCATCTTGTGCTTAAGTTTTTCGTAAAGCTCATGACGACAAAACTATAGAATACAATGATAAAAACTTAAGCACATAGGGTGCTGAAGTGTTTACAAATGAACTAATTTACTTCAGCATCTTGTGCTGAAGTTTTTCATAAAGCTCATGACGACTAAACTATAGAATACAGTGATAAAAACTTCAGCACTTAGGGCGATGAAGTGTTTACAAATGAACTAATTTACTTCAGCATCTTGTGCTGAAGTTTTTCATAAAGCTCATGACGACTAAACTATAGAATACAGTGATAAAAACTTCAGCACTTAGGGCGATGAAGTGTTTACAAATGAACTAATTTACTTCAGCATCTTGTGCTGAAGTTTTTCATAAAGCTCATGACGACTAAACTATAGAATACAGTGATAAAAACTTCAGCACTTAGGGCGATGAAGTGTTTACAAATGAACTAATTTACTTCAGCATCTTGTGCTGAAGTTTTTCATAAAGCTCATGACGACTAAACTATAGAATACAGTGAAAAAACTTCAGCATCAACATGTTTTAGCTGAAGTTTTTCACGTAAACTTAGTGTTGGCTGAAGTTTTTGTTTGTAATTGCTGAACTTAAGCATTCTAGTAGCTGAAGTTTTCTATGAATTTTAGATATTTTTGTTATAAACTTCAGTTGTTCAGATATGAACTTCGGACATTTTTTTCTATGAACTTCAGTCAGTTTAGTATAAACTTTAGATATTTTGATATAAACTCCAGAAATTTTATTATAAACATCAGACATTTGGTTATGAACTTCAGATATTGGCTAAGATTTTCAAACATACGGGGATATATACTTTAGATACTAAAGTATAAACTTCAGAAATTTGAGTCTGAAGTTAGACGCTGTGATTGGCGAACTTCAGATGCCTAAGGCTGAAGTTTTTTTAGTAATTCCGATCCAGCAAGAGTGCAGGGGCTGAAGTGTTTAGAAAGTGGGTACAAGTTAAAAGTTAAAAAAAAAATGAGTATAACTTAAATGGGGGCGACCAAATAGGGCGTCTCGTGCAATTTTTACTGGAAATTCAACAATTTGAGGCCCAAGATACCGACCGAACTCCAAGCCCAATCAATCAAAGACCAGACCTGCAACCCCAAATATCTCACCCTACGAGATAAAAATTAGATTTTTAATTAATCTCCTGTTCTTCCTACCCCATTATCAACCCTTTCCTTGCCCCCCTCCAATACTGAGTAAGTCTTTGTTTCTCTCGATTTTCCCTTCAAAACCCATGATTTTTTTTCTTCTCTCTCGTCTGCAACTGAGATTTGGTCAACACAATAAGCCAATAATTCTAATATTTTCTTAACCAAATCACGTGAAGAACAAGGCCTCCAACGTTCAGATTTCAAATGGGCATTTCAAAACTCAAATCTGATTTTTTAAAATCCCGCCCAAGAACCCCAGATTTTCACCTATAAATACCAGATTTGTGGCTGTTTTCTATCACATTTTGGAGCCGCTACCTTCACCCTTCGAGAGCCGCGGCTCACCCCCTCACAGCCGCCTCCCCTTTCTTCTCTGCTCTTGTTGGATTCCAATTCCGAACAAACGCAATTTATTTTATACCGATGCTTGACGCCGTCCGAGGTAGCGAGTTTTAGGTCGGAGTCAACAGAGTATCAAAGACCCCAACCCCGGTTCGCTGCCCGCAAATAGGTCAGTAGCCTTTAAACAATAAGTTCCTTTTTCTGCTTTACCTCTTTTATGTTAAAGGCAAATAGTTCTTCCCTTGAAAATTAGCAGTTTACTTTTTGTGTAGAGATTAATGATTTAGGACTCATTTTGTACACATACCACACTTTGTGGGACTATACTGGGTAGTTGTTGTTGTTGTTGTTTGTACACATACAAGTCATGTCTATAGGGAAATTGAATTCCAGACGTTTTGTCCAGAACACAAATATTTTGTGTGTTGATGTTGTTAGCACATGATCAACGCTAATCTTTTGTAAATACCATGCTCACTTGATGTTTCATTTTTTTTACTGCTTGTTAAGGATAAACGTGTTATATGAAGAACTCCCTCTTTGTCGTGAACTTCAACCGCGTTTACGAATAAAATGTGTAATCTTTTAACTCAAGAACTTAGAAGTGTGATATTTGTGGACAGATTATTATTTATCTATCAGAGATTAAGAAAAAAATAGGAAAGGGAGAGAATGCATTTGTAAGAGTGTTGGTGTATCCTTTATACCTTCAATCAATATAAGCTTAGGTTCTTTCATCAATATAAGGCTATTGTAGTAGTTAATCGAATATGTAGTGAGTAACTTGTGGATTAACAGTATCCGTAAATAGCATGCCTATATGGTTTTGTTGATGATTGCATTTCTTAAAATAGTGAACAACTTCACTAATTTGATCACACAGCATCTGAAGTTGCAAGAAATACTTGAAGACTTTGGTTGTCTTTATAACTTCTAATAATTTCAAGTCTTGTCTAAAAGTAATTGTCATGTTTCGGGTTCGTACTCATGCAAATCTTGTTGGTTGCATTAGATTTAATTATGTCATATATAAAGGTGTATACTTTTAGATAAAAGATGGGTATCTTTTTCTGTTAAAATTTAAGTTGTATGTTGTGCCTCGTCAAGTTGAATATTTTGGTGCGGTGTGGCTGGTAGCAAACAAGATTCTTTAAGCTTATTCCTGTGAACTTAATCTGTTTTTCTAAATCAGTTTAGAGATTTTGGTTAACTGAATTAATCTACAGTTAGGTAACTATAGTCCTCAGATTTTCTGCAAGTTTTCTCGCAACCTTTTCGAAGTTCGGTGTTCTGAATTCTGGACCAAAAGAGCAAAGAAATTGAGAGCTTACCCATAAGGAAGTGTGTGTAGTTTTCTAAGAAACAAATATTAACTAGTCTGGACCATAAAGAAAATGGTCAAGCTCATATGTTTCCAAAGAGTGAAATACAATTAAAGAGAAACAGTTTCATTTAGTAACCTAAAGTACTTTGTTAATCTTTAGTATAATGTCTAAGTTTTAGTTAAAACATCGATATGAAGTTAAAAGTTGAGATAATTGTGACCGAAAAGTATTACTTCTGATCTCCCCGTAAACCTGAGACCTTAACTTATGGTCTTTTGGCATCTCTGTGTTAATAGAAGTGTATTACTTTGTGATAAGCACCATAATTAGGCCTTTCCTTGTATGTTGAAGTGCCCAATATCACGAGCATGAGTTTTAATGAAATAATTATCCTAGAATATCCTTTAGCAGTAATCAGCTAAGAATGTCTCGTAAATGAGTGAGTTACGCTCGTCATTTAGCGTGCCTATAGAGGCCTTATAGTAGTTCTTATACCCAAGCTCACTTAGAAAGTTAAGCTCTTTGCCAGAACTATGGTATAGAATTTCATCCCTAAGATACATTTTTATGTATTAATAGCTAGGCCAAACTAAGCAAGTTACACTATCCTTGATACCTTCTTTGCCGCAATGTAGTAGAGGCGCTTATTGGCTTTCTTATAATGATTTACTAAATACTGTACCTTAAGATTTGTTCATTCACTTTGTCGTCATATAATATTTATTTGCTTACTTAGTAAAACATGCCTCAGGGTGCTCTACTAAACTCGTAATTGCTCCATCTTAAGTTTTAAATGAAAAAGAAAAAAAATTTGCTTGAATACTTCATTAGAGGATTGCATGTATCAGTAATATGAATCTGATGGTGTAACATTTTAACATGATGAATGTGTCTGCTATATTGTAAGCTTATAAGTTTATAGTATGATTCATGTAGTCTTTATCCTATGTTTGCTCGGAAACCAAGTTTCTTCTAATTCTTGTTTTGTTCTCTTTTTGTGCACATGTACTTGGAGCAAATCATGGAGTCTTAAAGCAAGACTCTTCCATACCCGCATGTGGATGTTGATATCTCTCATTCTTAGAGTGCAGCGGATAGCCAAGAAAACAAGCAAATCGCTTGGGTCGCCTATAGCGCCTTTCATTTCTTTACTCTGTTTGATGTTGTTAATCTATATGATTTGTTTTATTTGAACCTATGTTTGATTATTAATTTTATCATTTAAAATTATAATTTTAGTTTTGGCAAACTTAGACTTCACTTAGCACTTTGGGGATAGTATTTGAGAATTGAGGAAGGAAATTGTTTTTTCCTCGCCATGCCTTAATAAGTTTGAAAAAAATGAACTACTTTTCATTAAAACGTGAGTCTTTTAAGAATTGGAACTTGGCCGGTCTTTTTCCTGTAAGTTATATGTTTTTTAGAACTTTATCGCATTTGTGAGTTGAACAAAACTGTAGGATTCAAAGTTTAATTCTAAAGGCCATTTTTTTCTTAATCTGTAAATTTTATTTAAACACTTACTTAGTAAAGTTCTCAAAGTGAATTATTTTTTACGTCTCAAATATTTTGCCAAACTAATTAACCTAAGTTTTATCGGTTAACTGTAATTAACGGAACATATAGGGTGCTTTTACAACTTTCCTTATAGGATTAATAAGAACCCTTGCCCATAGTTTTAAAGGTTAAGCAGACTGTATAAACATAGTTAACTTTAAGTATTATTTAGTAAATAGGTGGCCTAATTCACCTTTACAATAATTAGGTGGCGACTCTTTTTAATTAATTAAATCTTTCGAATTACCAATATGTTATACTCTAGTTTGACCCGTGTTAAAATGGGGTATAACACTGCCGCAAGATGGAAAGAAGGGGCGCGACACATGGTTCTCTAGGAAAATCAAAATGTACAAGCTTGGAATGACAATCAACTGAAGCATAATATGATGCTAACCAATCCATACCCATAATTACATCAAAGTCGGACATAGGTAATACTAATAGATCAATTAAGTGTCCTTGCCCTGAATAAATATCATACGGTCTCTATAGACTCTATCAACAAATATAGTCTCCCCCATTGGGGTTACCACAATATATGGCACATTAAGAGACTCAACTCCTCGTTAAGTATATGGAAAAAGATGGAGATGCATAAGCCCCATAAGAACTGATAGTGATAATACCTGTGACTACTGCATTAGATGCCTCGGCATCCTATTTGGCCATAGCAAAGAATCTCGGCGGTCCACCCGCTCCCTGAGTAGTCTGTGCACCATGTCGACCATGTCAACAAGCAACCTGCGGAGCGGCTCTAGATGGCTGAGTCGGAGCCTGTGTACCTGTAAACGTTCTCTGCGGCCAAGGAGTAGCATGGCTAGTAGCAGAATATCGTCTAGGACAATACTTAGCAATATGCCCTTTTTAACCACAAGTAAAACAAGCCCCATCTGTTCTAAAACAACGACTCGAACACCTCGAATGTTGACCTAACTGATACGAGCCATTTTCGTATTTGTTGTTGCCCTTGTTTAGCTGGATATGTACTCCTATAAGACTGTACCACTGACTTTGACCGAGTGGGTCTCGATTGCCCATGATTAAAACCACTCTTGCCCCCAGATGGAGCTCCACTAAACTCGCCTCCGCTACGAGCCCTTTTGCTTTCTCGCTCGGTCCTGTCCCTCTCTTGATAAGACTCATCTTCGTACGAACCACCTCGAACATCTCTAACCACAGGACCCCTATAACGATGCTCAAGCCTATCCACGAACCTCCTCACCTTCTCATGCTCATCTACAACTAGAAATGGTGCATAACTGCTGAATCAGTGAACTTAGACTCATACTCTGTAACCGTCATACTGCCCTGGTGTAGTTGCTCGAACTGACGTCTCATGTCGTCCTGCTAGCTCAATGGAACGAACATATCCATAAACATAGCTGAAAACTCTAACCAAGTAATAGGTGGTAACCCTGCTCGTCTACCTCTCTGAACTGAATGCCACCATGACTCTGTAGATCTTGAAAATAGAAAAGTGGCAAATTCCACCCTGCGAGTCTCCTTCAGCCCCAAGTAGATAGTATATTCTCACTACGCTGAATGAACTTTTGAGGCTCAATAGAATCCTGTGTAGTATCGAACTCTAGTGGCTTAAGATCCATGAAATTCTTAAGACCCTTAGACTGCCCTGTATTTGCAACTGGCTGAACGACCTGCTGAGGGGCCATCTGAGGAGCTGCAACATTCAGTTGAACTTATGCTTGCACGTGTGAGGTAGTCTTGGGAGCTGGAGGTCCACCCTGAGTAGGCACTAACGCCTCCAACACATTCAACAACCTCACCACTGCATCTGCAGGTAAGGTAACAGTAGGCACATCAACTGGACTAGTGGTGGAGCATCATGAACCACTTGTTCTTGTACTCGATCTGGCATAGTAGCTTGGGATTGACCCGTATTCACAACTTCAAGCCGATGAGCGGCTTGTCTACTAGTCTTATCTCTAGTCTGATGAGTTCCAACTTGACCACCACCTCGTGTAGCACCCCTTCCAGCACCACGTCTAGCAGAAGAAGGTGTGCGTGTCCTAGCCATCTGCGAAATAAATAATCCAAAATCAAACTCAAGTTATCTCAACGCACGATTAAGGAATGAAAGAAGGGGAAACATCATAAATGCTTAGCAGCCTCAAGATCATAAGTACGGGTGCCTACATACTCATGAACAAGACTCTACATTCATGATTTGATCTCACGATCAAGTCTGTATGATACTTTTAGACTTGCGTGCATGTTTGGTTTAGATCCCCGAGGGCTCGGGTGAGTTTCAAATAGGTTTGGGTTGTGTTGCACTCGTTCTTTCTTATGCTTCGACATCGTTTCTTCAAGCATAAATGATATCATATTGAACAAATGAGCTCCGTTTTCTATTTTGAATGAAGTATTATGTCCATATCGTAATTACGGACCCGTAGCAAAAAGAATCATCGAATGTGGACATCATATGAGAATTCTATGGTCATTTTACTAAGGTTGCCAGATTTTTCAGGATAATTACGAAATTGGCCCTGGTGTCACGACCCAAATCGTAATTCAGGTCGCGATGGCGCCCAACAACGAGGTTAGGCAAGCCGATATAATTTCACTAAGTGATACCCTTCCTATTCGATCGAACAAGTCAATGATTACTAGTTTATAACAACTAACATAATACTAGCCATGCGTGAAGGTAAAATCATAGTAGATACAAGACCGAAATAAAACATGCACATAGATACACAACCCAAAACCCCAAAAAATTATATATCCGCGTGTGTGCCAGGAACTAGTGTCACGAGTATCACGGGCAGCTACTGAATATACAATGATTACAACATATACATGGTCTCAGTCTGAATGAAATAGACAGAGATCATAACAAAAGGGACTCTAGGGTGCTGCTCGGAAATCGCCAGGAAAGCAGCTCACCGTGAAGTATGACCACACTATCAATATCTGGCTGACCTAAAAAGCAGATGGTCCAGCCTCCGGACCTGTAAAGTCAATGTACAGAAAAGGAAAGAAAGTGCAGCATGAGTACATATATATAAATATGTACCCAGTGAGTATCCCGTCTAATCTCGAAGAAGTAGTGACAAGAGGTCGAATCGATACTTACTAAGGTCCAACAATCATAAAGTAAGCAGGATTTAAAGAAAACAGTAGGCAAGTAAAACAAATAATCAAGTACAACAATATCCGGCTTCAAATAACAATCTCAAATCAAACAAGTTTGGTATCCGCCGTGGCGTACAACCCGCTCCCATATGGTACTTACTCACATCGCTCCGCCGTGGCATACGGCCCGATCCCACCCTGTAAGTCTCAATTTCGCCGTGGCGTACGACCCGATCCCACCCTGGTAGTCTCAATCTCGCCGTGGCGTACGGCCCGATCCCACCCTGGTAGTCTCAATCTCGCCATGGCGTATGGCCCGATCCCACCCTGGTAGTCTCAATCTCACCATGGCGTACGGCCCGATCCCACCCTGGTAGTCTCAATCTCGCCGTGGCGTATGACCCGATCCCATAATATAATCAATCATCACTCTTCCGTGGCGTACGGCCCGATCCCACAATATAATCAATCATCACTCTGCTGTGGCGTACGACCCGATCCCACAATATAATCAATCATCACTATGCCGTGGCGTACGACCCGATCCCATGATATAATCAAACATCACTCTTAAATCAAGCCAGGTATCACAGCGTTCAAAGACAATAATACCAATCACACAAGTATACAAGTCATATCTATGCTACAACAGGGAAAAACAATGAACATGCTGTGTCCTAACTACCCGGACGAAACCGTAATAGCCACTACGTACGGACTCTCGTCACTCGGTGCGTACGTATCCCCCAAACAAGATCACATAGCAAATAAGGTTACCTAGAGGGACAATTTCCCTCTTACGAGGTTAGAAAGGAGACTCATCTCGATAAAATCACTCCTCGGACCAAGGACCGGATCAAACAATGCGCCCGAAATTCCGAAACTACTCTTGACGGCTCACAACTAGCCAAACATAGCACAGTTGAGTCAATTCATGCTCCAGGAATAAGAATTAACAAGAAATTACAAAATATAGTATTCTTGAAGGTTTTTGAAATTATGACCCCAGGCCCACGCGCTCGGATTTTGAAAATTCTCGAAGGAATGAATTACCCGAAGCCTAAGGATCGTAATTAACTAATTTATTTAGGAATTCAATGGCTAAGAAGGGGTAATTCACTAATTTTTCAAAAATCCGATTTAAAACCAAAACCTAGATTTTTCCAAGAATTAGTAGTTGATTTCTTTGTTAAATCATGTATGAAACTAGATAAATGAAAAGAATTTACTTACCTCTACTGAATTTGGGTCAAGGGCAGGTTCTTGAAGCTCCTAGAACTCTCTAATGGAGTTGAAATGGTTGAAAAATGAAGAAGACCCGTGTTTGGAGCTTAAATATGGCTACCCACAAGGTTCTCGTACCTTCGACTTTGGGACCGCAGGTGTGGTCCCGCACCTGCGAAGAATTGGCCGCACCTGCGGAGGCTGGGCCTGGGAGCTGGGGTCGCACCTACGAGGGAAAGTCCGCACTAGCGGACTCGCACCAGCGGGCACAAGTCCGCACTGCGGAGGTAGAGGGGTCTATGAGCTTTCCGCACCTGCGAGGCTGGGACCGCATGTGCGGTCTCGCACCTGCGACTGGTAGACCGCAGGTGCGGTCACACAAGAGGCAGCCACACCATCAATGGACTTTGCTGGTTTTTGACCCCGTGCGGGGTCCAGGAAGCCCCTGGGCCCACCAGATCCTCCGACAAAATATACCGACAAGTCCCAAATCATATGACGGACTTGCTCGAGCTCACGGAACACTCAAAACATCTCTAGAACTTGAAATCACCCTCCAAACCCCTTGAATTCAAACTTAAGACTTTAAGAACTCTAGATTTCATTACATTGCGCTCAACGGGTCTCTACTACTCGGAATGACCCCAAATTTTGCAGACAAGTCATAAATGACTATACGGAACTATTTCCGGTCCCGGAATTCCATATCAGACCCCGATAGCATGAAGTCCCGTTCTAAGCCAAATTCTCAACTTAAGGAAATCCTGATTTCTATTTCGTGCGCCGAAACGCTTCCCGATCATCAGAAAGTTGAGCCGAACATACGCCCAAGTCCGAAATCATCATACGGAGCTACTGGAGCTGTCAGAACTCGATTCTGAGGTCGTTTGCTCAAAATGTTGACCGAAGTCAAACTTGGCCAAATAGGCCAACCTTGAGGAACCAAGTGTTCCTAAACCATCCAAATCACTCCCAAAATACCGAACCACCCGCTCCCGCGAGTCATAAAGCATGAATAGCCGCTAAGGAAGATTTCATTCAGGGAAACGGGATCCTAATACGCAAAATGATCGGCTGGGTCGTTACATTCTCCCCCTCTTAAACAAACGTTCGTCATCTAACGGGACTAGGATCGTACCTGGAGTGCTGAATAGCTGAGGATATCTACTCCGCATGTCCTTCTCGGACTCCCAAGTTGCCTCCTCAACTGGTTGGCCCCTCCACTGGACCTTAACCGCAGAAACTGTCTTAGACCTCAACTGGCGGTCCTGCCTATCAATAATGGCAACTGGCTCCTCCTCGTAGCCCTACTTCCCATCTAACTGGATAGTGTTGTAATCAACCATGTGTGAGAAGTCGGCATGATACCTCCGAAGCATAGATACGTGAAATACCGGGTGAACTCTTGATAAGGCTGGAGGCAAAGCAAGCTCATAAGCAACTTCTCCAACCCGCTTCAGCACCTCGAAAGGACCTATAAACCTGGGGCTCAGCTTGCCTTTCCTCCAAATCTCATAATGCCCTTCATCGGCGAAACCTTCAACATAACCTTATCTCCCTCCATGAATACTACATCACGTGCCCGCTGATCTGCGTAGCTCTTCTGCCTAGACTGGGCTATATGGAGCCTTTCCTGAATAATCTTCACCTTTTCCAAGGCATCTCTCACCAGATCTGTACCATATAGCTTGGCCTCGCCAGTCTCAAACCACCCAATCGGAGAACGACATCGCCGATCGTATAAAGCCTCGAATGGAGCCATCTCGATACTGGATTGATAACTATTATTGTATGCAAACTCTGCTAAGGGAAAGAACTGATCCCACTGAACCCCGAAATCAATCACACAGGCCCTGAGCATATCTTCCAGAATCTGAACTGTACGCTCTGACTGGCCATCAGTCTGAGGGTGAAATGCTGAACTAAGGTCTATCTGAGTACCCATATCGCTGTGCAAAACTCTCCAGAAATGCGAAGTGAACTGAGGACCCCGATCTGAAATAATAGACACCGGCACACCATGCAACCCGGACTACCTCCCGAAGGTAAATCTGAGCTAGCCTCTCTGTAGTATAAGTAGTAGCCACATGAATGAAATGTGCTGATTTGGTCAATCTATCCACAATGACCCAAACTGCATTAACCTTCCGCAAAGTCCGAGGCAACCCAACCACGAAGTCCATAGTGATTCGCTCCCATTTCCACTGAGGGATGGGCATCTGCTGAAGCAAGCCTCCTGGCCGCTGATGCTCGTACTTAACCTGCTGACAATTAAGACACCTGGCCACATACTGAACAATGTCCTCCTTCATCCGCCTCCACCAGTAGTGCTGCCTCAAATCACGATACATCTTCGTCGCTCCTGGGTGAATAGAGTACCGAGAACTGTGCGCTTCTGCTAGAATCCTTTCCCTTAAGCCATCAATATCGGGAACACACAATCGCCCTTGGAGCCGCAGTACACCATCCTCGCCTAAAGTAACCTCCTTGGCCTTGCCCTGGGCCACCGTATCCCGTAGCTCTGCTAGACGTGGATCATCAAACTGTCGAGCCTTAATCTCTCCCAATAATGAAGACTGAGCAATCACATGAGCTAGAACTCGACGAGGCTCAGAAAGATCCAATCTCACCAGGCGATTGGCCAAGGACTGAATGTCCAGGGCTAAAGGTCTCTCCTCAGCTGCAATGTAGGCCAAACTACCCATACTAGCTGCCCGCTTGCTCAAAGCATCCGCCACTACATTCGCCTTGCCCGGATGACACATAATAGTGAGATCATAGTCCTTTAATAACTCAATCCATCTTCGCTGCCTCAAATGAAGGTCCCTCTGCTTAAGCAGGTACTGCAAGATGCGGTGGTCAATATAGACCTCACAAGATACACCATATAGATAATGCCGCCATACCTTCAGAGCATGAACAATCGCCTCCAACTCCAAATCGTGCACAAGGTAATTGTTTTCATGAACCTTCAGCTGGCGCGAAGCATAAGCAATAACTATGCCATCCTGCATCAGCACACATCCCAACCCGACGCGTGAAGCATCGCAATACACTGTATATACTCCAGACTCAGAAGGCAATGATAACACTGGTGTTGAAGTCAATGCTAACTTGAGCTTTTGAAAGCTCGCCTCACAATTGTCGGACTACTGAAATGGAGCATTCTTCTGAGTCAATCTAGTCAATAGGGCTGCAATAGAAGAAACCCCTCCACGAACCGACAGTAGTAACCTGCTAAACCCAGAAAACTCCTGATCTCTGAAGCTGAAGTAGGACGTGGCCAACTCTGAACTGCCTCAATCTTCTGCGGATCAACCTTGATACCCTCACTTGAAACCACATGCCCCAGAAATGCCACGGATTCCAGCCAAAACTCGCACTTGGAGAACTTAACATATAGCTTCTGCTCTCGCAATTTTTGAAGTACAACTCTCAAATGCTGCTCGTGCTCTCCCAGGCTCCGTGAGTAGATAAATATATCATAAATGAAAACAATAATGAAGGAGTCGATACACGGCCTGAATACACTATTCATCAAGTCCATAAATGCTTCTGGGGCATTAGTCAAGCCAAAGGACATCACTAAGAACTATAGTGGCCATATCTGGTGCGAAATGCAGTCTTTGGGACATCAGAAGCCCGAATCTTCAACTGGTGATAGCCTGACCTCAGATCAATCTTAGAGAAACACGAGCACCTTGTAGCTGATCGAACAAATCATCAATGTGCGGCAGAGGATACTTGTTCTTGATGGTCATTTTATTCAACTGGCGGTAGTCAATACACATCCGCATAGACCCATCCTTCTTCTTCACAAATAGGACGGGAGCACCCCACTGCGACACACTCGGCCTAATAAATCCCTTGGCCAACAACTCCTCAAGCTGCTCCTTTAGTTACTTTAGCTCCTTAGGAGCCATACAATAGGGAGGAATAGAAATAGGCTGAGTATCTGGAGCCAAATCAATGCAGAAATCTATATCTCGATCTGGAGGCATGCCTGGAAGATCTGAAGGAAACACATCCGGAAACTCCCGAACGACAGACACTAAATCAAGGGTAGGAGACTCGGCGGTGGTGTCCCGCACATAAGAAAGATAAGACATACACCCTTTCTCGACCATGTGCCGAGCTTTCATGAAGGAAATGACCCGACTGAAGGCACTAATTGAAGCACCCCTCCACTCTAACCTCGGCGACTAAAGCATGTCTAATGTAACTGTCTTGGCATGGCAATCCAGGACAGCATGATGATGAGATAGCCAATCCATGCCCAAGATGACCTCGAAATCAACCATATTAAGCAACAACAGGTCAGCTCTGGTCTCAAACCCACAGAAAGTAATCACACAAGACCGGTAGACCCGGTCTACCATTACAGAGTCGCCCACAGGAGTGGATACATACAAGGGAGAACCCAAAAACTCAAAAATAACATCCAGGGAATGGGCAAATAATGCTGAAACATATGAATATGTAGACCCTGGATCAAATAGCACTGAAGCCTCTCTACCACAGACCGAAATAGTACCTGTAATCACCGCGTCTGATGCCACTGCGTCTGCCCTGGCGGGAATAACATAAAATCTGGATGGAAGACTGAGCTCCCCCAGGATGAGCTGGAGCTGAACGACCCCCTCCTGACTGGCCTTCCCCTCTAGGGCGACCCCTGCCAACCTGACCTCCACCCCTAGGTGGTCGTGCTGCTGGTGCTGTCATCATAGGCTGCTGGCTCTACTGCACAGCCTTGCCCCAATTCTTGGGACAAAACCTCCATGCGTGACCCAGATCCCCGCACTCGAAGCAACCCCCTAGCGCTACTGCTTGCTGCCCTGAAGAGGAGGAACCCTGAATAGCTGAAGACGGTTGGTGGCTAGGATAACTGCTGGGTGCACTCTGGATGGCTGGAGGATGATAAGAGCGCTCTGGCATAGCGCTAAACTGGGGCCTGACTGGAACAACCCTAGGAGGTACTGGAGGTGCTGAATAGGAAGGAATGCTATACTGGGCACCTCCGTACTGACCCCTGGCCCTAGCTGGAGCCCCTCTGAAGTCACCTATGAACCTGGGCCTCTTGCCTTGCTGACCCTGCTCTCTACTCCTCGCACAGTAACCCTCGATACGTCGAGCTATCTCGACTACAAGTTGATATGGGGTACCCATCTCTACCTCTATGGCCATGGAAGTCCTGATACCCGGATGTAAGCCTGCCACAAATCGTCAAACCCTCTCAACATCTGTGGGAAATATCATGAGAGCATGGCGAGACAACTCTGAGAACCTGGCCTCATAATCTGACACAGACATCTGCCCCTGCTCTAACCTCTTAAACTGACCCCGCAGCTCCTCCCTCTCAGACAGTGGAATGTATCGGTCCAAGAAGTAAACTGCTCCCAAGTAACCGGTGGAGACCCTGCTGGCCTACTGAGTACATAATACTGCCACCAGCGGCGAGCTCTGCCCTCAAGCTGAAATGTCGTGAAGTCTACCCCATGTGACTCTAATAACCTCATGTTGTGCAGTCTGTCCCTGCACCTCTCGATAAAATCCTGTGCATCCTCTCCCCGCTCACCTCCGAAGGTCGGAGGGCGAAGCTGGGTCCATCTACCCAGCAGCTTCTGCTGGTCTATCTCTGCAACTGGCCTGGGCTCTGGTACTGCTACCCCAGGCTGAACCCCAATCACTGGTGGAATATCTGGAGTATGATGTACTACTGCTGCTGGTCCTGTAGCCTGAGCGGTAGGGGTCTGAACTCTCCCTCCTGCCTGAGAAGCAGTAGGATCTGATGGAAGTACCCCTGCCTGGGACATAGTGTCCATGAACTTCAGCATACGACCCATGACCTCCTGGAAGCCCGGCGCTGTCATAAAATCAGTTGGTGGTGGAGCTACTGGAGGCAGCTCATCGTGCTCCTCAACATAAGGATCCCTAATTGGTGCAACCGGTACAGCTCTAGGACGCCCTCGCCCCTTACTACGAACAGGAGCCCTACCCCTGCCCCTACCACGGCCTCGAGCGGCGGGGGTAGCGGCCTCCCCTGGATCAGGAACATGTGAAGCACGCGTCCTCACCATCTGTGAGAGAATAGAAGAACATGTTTGAGTACATCATCGGTTGCACGATAGGATATGAACAAAAGGAGTTTCTTAACGCTCTATAGCCCCCTGAAGATAAGTACAGACGTCTCCGTACCGATCCTTGAGACTACGTGAACCTAGGGCTCTGATACCACATTGTCACGACCCAAATCGTAATTCAGGTCGTGATGGCGCCCAACATCGGGGTTAGGCAAGCCGATATAACTTTCACTAAGTGATAGCCTTCCCATTCGATCAAACAAGTCAATGATTACCAGTTTATAACAACTAACATAATACTAGCCTTGAGTGAAGGTAAAATCATAGTAGATACAAGACCGAAATAAAACATGCACATAGATACACAACCCAAAACCCCAAAAAATATATATCCGCGTGTGTGCCAGGAACTAGTGTCACGAGTGTCACGGGCATCTACTAAATATACAATGATTACAACATATACAGGGTCTCAGTATAAATGAAATAGACAGAGATCATAACAAAAGGGACTCCAGGGTGCTGCTCGAAAGTCGCCAGGAAAGCAGCTCACCGTGAAGTATGACCACGTTATCAATTTCTGGCACCGGCCTGAAAAGCTGATGGTCCGGACCTGTACAGTCAATGTACAGAAAAGGAAAGAAAGTGCAGCATGAGTACATATATATATAAATATGTACCCAGTGAGTATCCCGTCTAATCTCGAAGAAGTAGTGATGAGAGGTCGACTCGATACTCACTAAGGTCCAACAATCGTAAAGTAAGCAGGATGTAAAGAAAACTGTAGGCAAGTAAAACAAATAATCAAGTACAACAATATCCGGCTTCAAATAACAATCTCAAATCAAACAAGTTTGGTATCCGCCGTGGCGTACGACCCGCTCCCATATGGTACTTACTCACATCGCTCCGCCATGGCGTACGGCCAGATCCCACCCTGTAAGTCTCAATCTCGCCGTGGCGTACGACCCGATCCCACCCTGGTAGTCTCAATCTCGCCGTGGCGTACGGCCCGATCCCATAATATAATCAATCATAACTCTGCCGTGGCGTACGACACGATCCCATAATATAATCAATCATCACTCTGCCGTGGCGTACGGACCGATCCCATAATATAATCAATCATCACTCTACCGTGGCGTAGGACCCGATCCCACAATATAATCAATCATCACTCTGCCGTGGCGTACGGACCGATCCCATAATATAATCAATCATCACTCTACCGTGGCGTAGGACCCGATCCCACAATATAATCAATCATCACTCTGCCGTGGCGTACGACCCGATCCCATGATATAATCAAACATCACTCTTAAATCAAGCCAGGTATCACAACGTTCAAAGACAATAATACCAATCACACAAGAATACAAGTTATATCTATGCTACAACAGGGAAAAACAATGAACATGCTGTGCCCTAACTACCCGGACGAAACAGTAATAGCCACTACGTACGGACTCTCGTCACTCGGTGCGTACGTAGCCCCAAAACAAGATCACATAGCAAACAAGGTTACCTAGAGGGACAATTTCCCTCTTACGAGGTTAGAAAGGAGACTCATCTCGATAAAAGCACTCCTCGGACCAAGGACCATATCAAAAGATGCGCCCGAAATTCCGAAACTACTCTTGACGGCTCACAACTAGCCACACATAGCATAGTTGAGTCAATTCATGCTCCAGGAATAAGAATTAAATAGAAATTCCAAAATATAGTATTCTTGAAGGTTTTTGAAATTACGACCCTGGACCCACGCGTTCGGATTTTGAAAATTCTCAAAGGAATGAATTACCCGAAGCCTAAGGATCGTAATTACCTAATTTATTTATGAATTCAATGGTTAAGAAGGGGTAATTCACTAATTTTTCAAAAATCCCATTTACAACCCAAAACCTAGATTTTTCCAAGAATTAGTAGTTGATTTCTTTGTTAATTCATGTATGAAACTAGATAAATGAAAAGAATTTTCTTACCTCTACTGAATTTGGGTCAAGGGTAGGTTCTTGAAGCTCCTAGAACTCTCTAATGGAGGTGAAATGGTTGAAAAATGAATAAGACCCGTGTTTGGAGCTTAAATATAGGCTACCCACAAGGGTTCTCCCACCTGCGACTTTGGGACCGCAGGTGCGCTCCTGCATCTGCGAAGAATTGGCCGCACCTGCGGAGGCTGGGCCTGGGAGATGGGGTCGCACCTGCGAGGGGAAGTCCGCACCAGCGGGCACAAGTCCGCACCTACGGAGGTAGAGGGGTCTATGGGCTTTCCGCACCTGCAACTGGTAGACCGCAGGTGCGGTCACACCAGAGGCAGCCACACCAGTAGTGGATTTTGCTGGTTTTTGGCCCCGTGCGGGGTCCGGGAAGCCCCTGGGCCCACCAGAGCCTCCGACAAAATATATCGACAAGCCCCAAATCATATGATGGACTTTCTCGAGCTCATGGAACACTCAAAACATCGCTAGAACTCTAAATCATCGTCCAAACCCCTTGAATTCAAACTTAAGTCTTTAAAAACTCTAGATTTCATTACATTGCGCCGAACGGGTCTCTACCACTCGGAATGACCCCAAATTTTGCAGACAAGTCGTAAATGACTATACGGAACTATTGCCGGTCCCGAAATTCCATTTGGACCCCGATAGCATGAAGTCCTGTTCCAGGCCAAATTCTAAACTTAAGGAAATCCTGATTTCCATTTCGGGCGCCGAAACGCCCCCGGGTCATCAGAAAGTTGAGCCGAACATACGCCCAAGTCCGAAATCATCATACGGAGCTACTGGAGCTGTCAAAACTCGATTCTGAGGTCGTTTGCTCAAAATGTTGACCGAAGTCAAACTTTGCCAAATAGGCCAACCTTGAGGAACCAAGTGTTCCTAAACCATCCAAATCACTCCCAAATCCCGAACCACCCTCTCCCGCGAGTCATAAAGCATGAATAGCCGCTAAGGAAAATTTCATTCAGCGAAACGAGATCCTAATACACAAAATGACCGGCTGGGTCGTTACACCTGGCGGCGTATTAAAAATCTGCACTATTTGCAAATATTAAAACCTACATATCTCCTTCATTATAAGGTCAAATGGAGTGATTCAAAAGCCTAACTTGACTAGAATTTCAAAAGGAATCCATTGGACACATAAAAATCGAGTTTCGAGATCATTTGGCCCAAGAAACGAGGAAGAATAGCTGACAGAAAATTTATTAAAAACGGGCACACCTTCTTCTTCACCTTATTTTCGAAGTTTACAGCCCTAAGAATAATTTTCTTCAACAATTATCATCCCCAAGTCATAGGTAATCAATTGTAAACTTTTTTCTTTCAATTCCTTACTGTTTTTCATCACTTTTAAAGAAAAAATGGAGTTTTCATGGTAAAAATTGAGGGTTTGGGTAGAATTAGGTAATTTTGTAAAAATCTAATTTTTCGAATTAAGGTCAGATTTCAAAACTAATAGTATATTTGGGTTCGTGGGTGAATAGGTAAACGTAATTTGGTCCGAACCCCGAGTTTAGGCCAAGTGGGCTTCGGGGTCAGGTTTTTACTTTTTTTTTTAGGAAACTTGGGAAAAATTGCATTTTCAATAAATTTAGTTCATTTAGCCTTAATTAATAAAATTGAGTTAATTATGATTAGATTCGAGCAAGTTAGAACAAGATTCTAAAGGAATAGTTGTAATTGAGCAGTGAGTGGCCTGCGAAATTGAGGTAAGTGTTTGGTCTAACTTTGACTTGAGGGAATAGAAATCCCCACTTGTTTGCTATGTGAAATGCATGGGCGTGGTGTATAGGTGAGGTGACGAGTATCTATGCACCACCCAATTTGCCTGTTAAGCATGATCCCTCTTCCGTTCCCAACTTAATTGATTATTGTTTTAATTGTTATGCGTTTATTATTGTTTCTATGACTATTTGGCCTTATTAATTTGTTGTTAGTGTTTTTGTGACTATTTTGGAAAGAGTATTGGTTGTTTGAGTTGTTTTCCTTGTAGTATAAGACGGTTAATAGGTTTGGCATTGTTTTTACGAATTTTATATACTTTGGTATTCCTGTTGATTTCATGGATGAGATGATATTGATGAAGTTATGAGAAAAAAAAAATACAGTTCTTATTTATAATTGTTGAGACAAAAATATTGTGAAAGGCTTGTCCTGGGTTGTGAAAACTTATAAATAAATTGATATGATATGTCTGGTGGGAGCGGGTTGCACGTCGCAACAAGGAGTGATAAGGGAGGACATGTGGGATCGGGTTGCATGCCGCAACTGGAGCAAAAGGGTGATATATTTAGGGAGAAGCAATAATGGAGGACAGGTGGGAGCGCGTTGCACGCCGCAACAAGGAGCGATAAGGGAGGACATTTATATTTTACTAATTTTCAAAGAAAATAAAGTTTTGAAAAGTTTAAATGGTTATTTTACTATTCTATGTATATTTTTGACATTATTTTCAATTAAAGTTAAAGATTTGAGATTTGAAAGTTATATTAGAATTGGTTATAGCTGAGACCTGAAAAGGCAGCTGAGTTATTCTAATTTGTTGCAGCATTCATTTAATTATTTGTTTAGATTTCCTTTCTTGCTTTATATTTATTGTTTCAGTTATATTTTTCTTGTTCGGTGTAGAATTGTGTTATTGTATTGTTGTATATATTATTGTCACAGGTTATATGTTGTTAATGCCCCGCCTTAGCCTTGTCACTACTTCGTCGAGGTTAGGCTAGACACTTAGTCAGTACATAGGGTCGGTTGTACTGATACTACACTCTGTGCTCTTTTGCACAGATCCAGGTACCGGCCAGCATTAGGGATATTTAGAGCAGCTATTTATTTTTCGGAGACACGAGGTATATCTGCCGACGTTTGAAGATCCCGAGAGTCTTCTCTTAGTTCGTAGAGACTGTTGTTTTTTTTAAAATATTTTCCAAAACAATTATATTATTTCTTTCAGCCCATTATTTGTAGTATTCTTTAGTAGTTCATGAATTGGGACACCAGACCTTGGGGTAGTCTTAGAGTTATTTATATAATTAGTTCGTGGTTCGGTTTATTTAATTGTTTATTATTTCATCTTTGGAATTATTTATCGGAAACTATTAAATTTAGATTATTTTATTATGTCTAAATGAATAATCAATGCAAAGTAGTTAATCGAACTCTAATATTGGCTTGCCTAGCAAGTGTAGTGTTAGGCGCCATCACGATCCTTAAGGTTGGGAATTTGGGTCGTGACAAGTTAGTATCAGAGCACTAGGTTTTCTTAGGTCTCAAAATTCACGAACAAACTTGGTAGAGTCTGAAGGATCGGTACAGAGACGTCTGTACTTATCTCTCAGGGGCTATGAAGTTAGGATCAATTTCACTTCTATTCTACTCCATCGTGCGAATTTATTCTACCAACGATGATTGAACTTGTCTATTCTTGTCCTCTCAAAAATCTTGACAACACGCAAAGCGTCTACAACCGGACAAGAGATGAAGCCCCAATGACATCTACGATTAGGGGAAGAGATAGAAGCAGAGCTCATTCTAAAACTCGACTATCAGCACCTATTCTACAGTCTCGAATGGATCTAGACGTGGAGGTTCTAGCCCAGTCGGTACATGTTGGACTAGACCATATCCCAGAAGGATTATAGCTACTTCAGTACTGCATAACACATGAATAAGTTGAAAGCAACGGGGTTGATTTATATGAGTTGTGAAGTTTAACATTGTGTATTATCAAACATTGTGATCTATGACTTCGTGCCAAGTGGGAAGTCCACCGTCAAAGAATAGATTGCGGGGTCATGTGTTATATCGATTTTGGCTTGGAATGTATAAGGCTGGAGATGTTGCAAGAGATAAAGCTGGGAATTGCGGTATGTCAGTCTCCTTAATAACCCTATACCTCAGTACCAAAGGAGTTATTCGAACAACTTTAAATCTACAGAAGGTCTACTCAGCGTGGAAGTCACGCTTGCGGATTTTGGGGTGCTCCAGAGGGAGTACAGTGGTTGACGAGCTTCTAGACTATATGGTTCGTGCCAAGAATTATCTGTGTAGAGCTTTATTTTTGTGATCATTGTGCGTCAATAAAGCTGGGCGTTACCCCAAAAGAATAATGAAAAGTATGAATAGAAGGGGTAGCTCAGCAGTGTCGAGTTAGCATAGTAAAAGAAGAAATTGGCCGCCGGTGTTTGTGACAATCCTACGAAGAGGATGACCAGCCAATGCTGCATCAATTACTTGACTCAGTTCCCATAAATTCTTTTGAAAGATTTGTTTCTCGGACTCTCCATAATACGTGACGCATAAGGTTTGAACGGTTGCGTCAGGTCATATGACAGTGTTAGAATATGCCATCAAGTTCGATAAGTCATCCCGTCCTTCTCCTACTTCCGTTATCTAGCCAGTGAGCAAGTCCGCATACTCATTAAAGGACTCAATTACGATTGTGAAATTTCCAGGGCAAGTTGATACATTATTTCGGCTAGTGGTAGAAACTTTCCTAGACTCGGGGGAGTCATATTTCATCAGAGCACTCGGGCTACGTGCCCCAATTGCAGTTACAACTCAACTTACATGTCGAAGGTGGAGGTCAGACTCCTAGAGGTGGAGACCTGACCTATTGGTATATTTTCTATGGTAGGGATGAGGTCGTTACATTAAATATCATTACAAAAATAATCTCTAATTAGTATAAAGTGATGATTTCCTAAACTTAATATGGTTATGCGTAACTAATAAAATCCTCCTAATATTCTCCACTCTCAGGTGAGCTTCGTAACTCTAAAATCTACTTATGTGAATACTTGTATTGAGAAATTCCATGGAGATATCTATGTCCATCATTACGTGTTGTAATTTTGTTTAGTGGAAAATATTTAAAATACGAAAAGGGAATGTTTCGATTGGCACGATATGCATATTACTTGTGATTCATAATTGAGGACGAGATCCTCGCATTTTAATATGATTTGAGATGTTTAAATCGGACTACGAGCTGCGGTGGAAGTTATGTAAGGACGAGGTCCTTGTGATGGAAATTCTTGTATTTAAATTCTCCCTTGTGAATTAAAATTTTACTATAGTACGGGTAGGGAGTCATACCTGTTAATCTTACTCAACAATTTATGTATAAAACAATGATAATAATCATAATAATAATTGAATAAATAATAATAATAATAATAAAAGTAATACTAATAATAATTAAATAAATAAATAAGTAAATAAACTAATTAATTAGATGTGTATAATTTACCAAATTCATGTCAGAATTATTGAGCTTTGACTTGCGAGGTATGTGCCGCTCATGTGGCGTTAAATGAGACACGTTAAGTCGGGTATATAATTATGAGGTCTTCATGATCGCACCTCGTTATGAGTATTGTGAAGGTTGAAAGGGGATTGTTGTTAACGTGAAGTTGTTGATAATTCCGTAATTGGATATGAAAACCTATTAAGAAAATAGAGGCGGTGAGTATGGGCAGCCTTGTGTATATTCCAGTTGGTGAGAGGCTGTTAGCTTCAAATTCAGACGTTGGCTAATCAGTTCGTGAGGTTGGATATTTCTCCCAGTAGTGTTCTAGCTTGTACAATCGCTCGGTTTTCCTTACTTGAGCGTATCAGAGATCCATAGGATGATGACCCGCATTTGATGGTCCTTAGGGACACAATTCGGCACAGTGGTGCCAAACAGGTTACAGTTGGAGATGATGGTGTATTGAGGATGCAGGGTCGTATATGTGTGCCTAATGTTGATGGCCTTCGTGAGTTGATTCTTGAGAAGGCTCACAGTTCTAAGTATTCCATACACCTAGGTGCAGCCAAAATGTACAAGGATTTGAGGCAGCATTACTGGTGGAGAAGGATGAAAAAGGACATTATTGCTTATGTGACTCGTTGTTTGAATTGTCAAGAAGTGAAGTATAAACATCAAAGACCCGGTGGTTTGCTTCACAGATAGAGATTCCCGAGTGAAAGTGGGAACGTATCACTATGGACATCGTTGTTGGACTCCCACAGACTCAGGGAAAATTCGACGCAATTTGGGTTATGTGGATAGGTTGACTAAATCAACACTTTTCATTCTGGTGGCAAGTACTTATACTTCGGAGCGTTTGGCTGAAATATATATTTTGGGAGATTGTTCTCCTTCATGGTGTGCCCGTGTCTATCATTTCTGATTGGGGTACGCAGTTTACTTCGCACTTTTGGAGGGCAGTTCAACGTGAGTTGGGTACCCGAGTAGAGTTGAGTACATCATTTCACCCTCAGACTAACGAACAATCCATGGTAACTATTGTTGTAGGAAAACTCAGCTAAAGGCAGAAACTGGTCCCATGAACCTCCGAAGTCAATGATACATGCTCGCAACATATCCTCCAAGATCTGAATAGTACGCTCGGACTGACCGTCCGTCTGAGGATGAAATGCTGTGCTCAACTCAACCTGTGTGCCCAACGCACACTGAAATACTCTCCAGAAATGGGAGGTAAACTGGGTACCTCGGTCAGATATAATGGACACGGGCACACCATGCAACCGAACAATCTCCCTAATGTAGATCTTTGCCAACTTCTCTGAAGAATACGAAACATATACCGGAATGAAGTGTGGTGACTTGGTCAGCCTATCAACAATGACCCACAATGCATCAAACATCCTCTGAGTCTGTGGGAGCCCAACTACGAAATCCATGGTAATAAGCTCCCACTTCCACTCGGGAAGCTCAATCTGCTGCATCAAACCACCGGGTCTCTAGTGCTCGTACTTAACCTGCTGACAGTTCAAGCACCGAGCTACATATGCCACAAAATCTTTCTTCATCCTGCGCCACTAATACTGCTGCCGCAAATCCGGATACATCGTTGCGGCGCCCGGATGAATGGAATACCAGGAACTATGGGCCTCCTGCAATATCAACTCATGAATATTAATATCAGGTACACAAATACGGCCCTGCATCCTCAAGACTCCATCATCATCAAATGCAACCTGCTTGGCACCTTCGTGCCGGACCGTATCTCTAAGAACACATAAGTGACGATCATCATATTGCCCGTCCCAAATACGATACAACAATGAAGAACGTGCCACAGTATGGGCCAAAACACTTCTAGTCTCAGAAACCTCCAACCTCATGAACCGATTGGCCAAAGCCTGAACATATAAAGCAAGTGATCGCTCTCCGACTAGTATCTAAGCAAGACTAACCATACTGGCTGACTTCCGGCTCAAGGAATTAACCACTATATTGGCCTTTCCCGGATGATATAGAATGGTAATGTCATGGTCTTTCAATATCTCCAACCATCTCCTTTGCCTCATATTCAACTCTTTCTGCTTTAACAGATACTGCAAACTCTTATGATCCGTGAACACCTCACATGACACACCATACAAATAATGCCTCCAAATCTTCAGTGCATGAACAATGGCTGCTAACTCTAAATCATGAACTGGATAGTTCTTCTCATGAACCTTCAACTGACGTGAAACATAAGCTATAACCCTGCCATTCTGCATCAACACTGCACTAAGTCAAACCTGTGAAGCATCACAATACACGATATATGGCCCTGAACCTGTGGGAAAAACTAACACCGGTGTCGTGGTCAAGGCTGTCTTGAGCTTCTGAAAGCTCACCTCACACTCATCTGACCACCTGAACTAGGCACCCTTCTGAGTCAGCCTTGTCATCGGGGCTGCGATAGATGAAACACCCTCCACAAACCGGCGATAATAACCTGCTAAGCCCAAGAAACTATGAATCTCTGTAGCTGAGGTGGGTCTAGGAAAATCTCTGACTACAGAAATCTTCTTGGGATCCACCTGAATACCCTCTACAGACACACCATGGCCCAGAAATTCTATCGAACCCAACAAGAACTCACACTTATAAATTTTGGCGTACAACTGACTATCCTTCATAGTCTGGAGGACGACTCGAAGGTGTTGCTCATGCTCCTCTCGGCTATGGGAGTAAATCAAAATATCATCAATGAAAACAATCACGAATGAATCCAAATAGATCCGGAACACTCGGTTAATCAACTCCATAAAAGCAGCGGGGGCATTTGTCAACCCAAATGACATCACCAAGAACTCATAATTCCCATACCGAGTGCGAAAGGCTGTCTTAGGGACATCAGATGCTGTAATCCTCAACGGATGGTACCCAGATCTCAAATCAATCTTGGAGAACACTGTGGCACCCTGAAGCTGGTCGAATAAATCATCAATCCTCGGCAAGGGATACTTATTATTGATAGTAACCTTGTTCAATTGCCGGTAGTGAATAAACATCCTCATTGAGCCATCTTTCTTTTTAACAAAGAACACTGGGGCACCCCAAGGAGAAACACTAGGCCTAATGAATCCTTTATCAAGCAAGTCCTGTAACTGATCCTTCAACTCCTTCAGCTCTGGCGGGGCCATACGATATGGCAGAGTAGAAATGGGCTAAGTGCCCGGAGCCAACTCAATGCAAAAGTCAATATCCCTGTCGGGTGGCATACCCGACAGGTCAGCAAGGAATACCTCTGGAAACTCACAAACCATAGGAACAGACTCCATAGAAGGGACCTCGGCACTAGAATCACGAACATAGGCCAAATGACCCTTCTCGACCATGCGCCGAGCTTTCATATATGAAATTACTCTACCGGAAGAATAACTAGGAGTCCCTCTCCACTCCAAACGGGGTACTCCCAGTAAGGCCAAGGTCACAGTCTTGGCATGACAGTCCAGAATGGCATGGTAGGGAGATAGCCAATCCATCCCCAAGATGACATCGAAATCAACCATATCAAGAAGTAAAAGATCTATATGATTCTCCAGACCACCAATAACCACTAAGCATGAACGGTAGACTCGATCTACCACAATAGAATCACCCACCGGTGTAGATACATATACAGGAGTACTCAGGGAATCACGAGGCATAATCAGATAAGGAGAGACGTATGAAGACACATAGAAGAAATTAGACCCCAGATCAAATAAAACTGAAGCATCTCTGCTGCAAACTAAAACCATACCTGCAATGACTGCATCAGAGGCCTCAGGCTCAGGCCTGGAAGGAATAGCATAGCATCGGGGCAGAGCCCCTCCAACCTGAACTTCTCTGGGTCGACCTACTGTAGGCTGACCTCTACCTCTCATATCCTGTCCTCCACCTATAACTGTCTGACCTCCACCTCTGGCACCTCGACCTCCACCCTTAGCTGGCTGAGGGGGTAGGGGTGCACCTGGTGCGGGAATCATAGCACGGGAACCCGGATGCTGGCAACTACTAGAAGTTCGAGGGAAATACCTAGAAATGTGCCCTGGAACACCATAAGAGTAACAAGACCTCTACTGCTGAGACTGTGGGCCTTGGAACTGTCCCTGTCGACCAGAATAACCACCTTGGAAGCTCTAAAGCAGCGGTGCACTGATAGGAGTTGGTGGTGCACTGATAGGAGCTGATGGTGCACTACGGGATACCTGATGTGCCGACTAGTATGGTCTAGGAGGATGACCTCTGCCAAAAGAATCTCTTCCTCCAGATGAGGCACCACTAAATCTACCAAAATGACGAGTTCTCTTGTCACACCCCTCATGTCATGACCCGAAATCCCACCTTCAGGCCGTGATGGCGTCTAACGTTGAACCCGCAAGACAAGCCAACGTTTGATTAAGTATACTTATTAACAGCTAAAAATAATTACAACGATAATTAATACAATTATAATTAAGAATGCAGAAGACTAATAAACTCAAGCACTTAAATATTAAATCACATAAATGATTTCCTTAATTACACCCCAGAACCGGTATCACAATCTCACGAACAGTCTAAGATTTACTAAAAGAAACAGTCTAAAATAAACGTATACAAATGTCTTGGAAATACATGATAAGACAGAAAAAGGAAAGGGATAGAGGTGACGCCAAGTCCTGCGGACGTCTGCAGGACTAACTTAGTGTCGCTGTGGACTGAAGGCTACTCCCTAGATCAATGTCCACTGGCTCCGGTGCTATAATCTGCACAAAATAAAGAAGTGCAGTTGTCGCATCAGTACAACCGACCCCATGTACTGAGTAAGTGTCAAGCCTAACCTCGGCGAAGTAGTGACGAGGCTAGGACGCAACAACAAATAACACCTGTCGCGCCCTCTTTTTCCTCACACGTGTTAGGTACGGAGAGATCGGGTTTCATGACATTCTGGACAACTCCTTAAAGGAAGAGTTTTAAGGAAGAGTCGCCACCTAACGATTTTGTGGTGCGTTAGGGCACCTAGAGTAACTAACTCATAAACTAGTTTGCATTAGCAGAGATTGGGTAAGGGCTTGAAGTTATCCTAAGGGGAAGGTGTTAGGCACCCCTCAAGATCCACAGTTGTGGGTCCCATCCAAGTAGTTTTATGAATTTTTGGACGATAAACAAATAGAAAACAAGGAACATGTAAGAGGAGATTTCGAACAAGTATAAAAATATTTATAAAGTTTTGAAGAGTAATAAAGTAAAACATTTCGAGAAAAAACATCATAGGTTTGAAGTAATACGGATCACATCAATGCAATACCCGGTATGTCACTTCCTCAAAGAGGGGCTACACGTGGTATTAGCGCACCGGTCATCATATCCGTAATCTACCCTTCCCACCCCGTAAAGGTATTTAAAACGCGTGTGTTGGTCACAGAAGCTTATTGCGTGCTATTACCCGTCCCATTCTATAAGTCCTGGAGGGTGTTTAGGACTACTATTCCTACAAGGCAAGTACTAGGTTGAACCCCCTAGGTTTAAAAGGATAAAATTCTAAGCGACAGATAAAATAATTAGGACTTGCACGTAAGGAATTCACATAAACAGTTAAGGGCTCATATATCCCTCCACAAATAAGACACGTAAGATAGCACGTCTCAAACACACTAAACGTCTCAAAGTCAGAACTAAGAATAGGAAGTTTGAGTATGAAAACAGTAGGTTTCAGCGAGTTTTAACAAAGAGAATGAATGATTTGAAAACAAATAATTCACTAGTTTGAAGGCAAAGCAGGATTTAAAAATAAACAGAGTGATTTGCAGAAGGGAGTGACTCAGTAGTTCAAAGACAGAGCAAGAATTTAAAGAATGCACAACAGTTTTTATGAATTTCCAGTGAAAGAAGTGAACGAATAGTTTCAGAAACCAATAGTTTGAAAGCAAAGCAGAGATTTTAAATAAGCAGAAAAATACGGATAAATGTTTTGTAAATCCAGCAGTTTCTAGGCAAATCATGAGTTGAGAGTAGTAACAAGTAGCAAAGTTCTAAGAATTTCAGAAAAGAAAGATTGGTTTGTGAAGACCAGTTTTAATACAAGTAATACATAAGACAATTGATTTTGTTTTATGGTTTTAATAAGTATTAGGCCTAAGGTTTGCCTAGGCGTCCGAATAATATACTGATTACTCATTTTTCGCAAAATTAGTGAAATACAGGTCTTTAACTCTGATTTTTTAAGAGACATATGGTTGGAAATAAAATCTTATAAGCATGGTATCTAAACAATATATGGAACCGGTGTTAAGTTTTGCAAAAAACTGTTTTGGCCATTTAACACATTTTAGCGAGGTTGTTAAATTTAATACATACTTTCTAGGTGTTCAACAGAATAAAATTTGAAATAGACATGCTGAAAGTAAAAGTCCTAGAGTAACATGGTATCGAATGCACACATTTATTATGGAACCTAAAGCATGATTTCTAGATCAAAAAATGCAGAGGCAGTAACATTACAGCAATTCTATTATTTCATTATACTTATTAGCTGTGAATAGGATTTATAAAATAAACATGAGCATGGTAGAGATGCTGAAGTAAACAACATAAGAATGGTTTCTAATGCGTGGTATGCATGTCCTAAGCATGATACTATTGCACACATAGGTAGGCAAATCCTATAATCATGATTTCTACCCATACTATATTAAGCATGCATAGTCCCCTCCCATATTCACTATCCAGCCCCATGTATTTATTTACAGATTATTACAAACCAAGGACAATAAATTACATTACTGAAAGGAAAAGAAGAAGCTACTTCTATAGGGAGCCTTCAATCAGGCCCATATCTTCCAACCTCAATCCTTTCGAGTTTCACATCCTTTCATAGTCCGAGTGTGTCAAAGTTCCCTAAGGCCCTCGTAGGTCCCTGGCCAATGCTCGTACGCAGACATAATTGCCAAGATTTCAATCATGTGCTGTGTGGAAATACCAGCCTCAGTGTGTCAGAGTTCAGAGGAAACTCAAGAGGTTCCCTAAGCAATGCTCACACTGAGGGGGTGGAACCTAAGTATCTAGGAATAATGTGAAGTGCCAGAAGTGAGTTTGAAAAGAGGAGTTTTGAAAGATATTTATAGACCAGAGAGTCTATTTGACAAAAAAAAAATAGTTTTTTTGGAAGAGACATGTAAGCAATAGTCTAGAATAATATTAAAAGTATAAACAGAATCACAACAGGTTCAGATACTACAAACAAGGATCAATGGGAGTGGGGACATGTAGAACATATAACTGTAACAATTCAAATAAAGATTTAGGAATGGTTTGGACATGCTCAGAGATCGCTTACTCTGACATAGTCATAAACCAGCCATAAAGGAGTCACATCGAGAGGGTCAGGGGATTGGGTATAACACAATTGTGAAAGCAGTTAATAGATATGCCCAAACACACATGACAAGGGGATAATAACATGCTGAGTGTATTCTAATTACAAGTTTCACAGAAGAACCATAAGTAGAAACAGATTAAGAACAATAAGAATTGAAACAAGTAGAGAATCATGTTGTTGGTGAAACGTTAAACTTAAAAATAGGACATACCAGTGAAAAGGAAGCAAGCATAATGAAAGAGCAAGAGAAAAATCACAATGGTTAGCCTTGGCTTATAGGCGGCTAACAGTAATCAAGAACACAAGACTAAAATAATAGAGCAGAGAGCTTTAGTGTGAGAGAAAGTTCTTAATCACGAGTGTGTGTGTGTCCTTTTTTATTGAAAGACTAGGGTATTTATAGTTGAAAACAGGTAGTAAAATAAGGTAAGAACCATAGCAGCATGGTAATTAAGGATCTCATAATCAATCAGTTAGCTATCAAGATAATTATTCCCTTAAGTTAAGGGATTTTAATTCAAACTGTAAGACCCAATATCATATAAGGCAAGAGCAAATCAGTACATGACTAGTAAGGAAAGAATCAACGCCTAGTAAGCATAGAGTAGTCAATGAGGACTAAGTTCAGAAACTCCAGTTAAGGAATGATTCAGTAAAATAAAGTACTACAACAAATAAGGTAATAGAATCAATTAATTTAAACAGATGAGTAGCATTCTAGAGTTTCAAAGAAACCTTTCAATCAAACCATCAAATAAGGAAATCAGAATCAGTCAAGAGAAAGTTATGATTCCATACTTCAACATACAAATAAGGAAGGACAAACAGTCGCAACAAACATGCAGGGTCAGCAATATCGATAGAAAGAGGAAAGAGATGAACAAATCCAGATGAATACAATCACACAAAAGTGATGCAAGTAAGCTAAAGACTCAGTAATAACCCATTCGAAGCATGGTAACCACAGAAACTTAGCAAGAATCAAGTAGTCAGGCTAACACGAAGAACTAATACAAAAAAGATCTTCAAATTAGGGCTTTTCAACATAGGCGAGTGAAAAAGTAGTAAGAACATAGACTCAGTCGAGATATGCAAGGAAAAGGTTCAAACATAAAGTAAAAATCAGTTTAAAACAAGTGTAGAAGAACTCTGAGAAAACCCTAAATTTAAAAAGAAGTAAAAACGTTTTAAAGCTGATGATTCTTAAAGATTGAGTCAAGAACAATGTAAAACATAAAGAAACAGGCTTGAATCATTAAAAATATCAGAGATCTGAGAGGTTTAGGCAAAAATTAGGGTTTCATAAGAGAACTAGATAACCAGAGAACCTGGCGTGAAACTCAAAGATCGTGGTGGATATGGCGTGGTCGTGTCCAAACCCCACCGGAGAGGCCGTAAACAACCAAAGAAGGAGTCCCAGGTGCAAGTTGGCATGGCCCAGACCCTCGAGGGCTTCAGATATGAAGTGAACCAGGTAGAGGAGACCTCATGGAGGCTTGTAGTCGAAAGGATGGTGGTCGGAGTTGGACGGAGGAAGGCGGAGAAGCTTCATCAGAGACGAAGAGACGGAAGTCTCTAGAGAGACTAGAGAGAGAGAGACGAGCGTATAGAGATGAGAGGTCGTGAGGAAATGAGGGGTTGGAGGGGGTAGTTAGGAATTAATTAAGGAAGGTTTTATTTGGACCGTTGATCAGATTTGATCAACGGTCGAGATCTAGTGTTAGGTAGGCCGGATATGAATTGGTTTGGGCTGGGTAGGAATTGGGTTATGGGTATGGGTTTAATTGGGTTTAAAGAAATCAGGTGGGTTGGGGCTAAAATTGGGCTAGAATTTAAATAAAAGCGGCTAATTGTTAAATATCCATAAATAATTAGTAAAATATCTAATAATTGTACAAAAAATGAAATTAAGTTTTAATAGGTGAAATTACACTAATTAAATAATATTAAGTGTAAAAAAAAATGCATAAGTTTCGAATTAAAACAATACAAAGTATTCAATTGGGCTATAATTGTAAAATCACTGTAATTAAAATTAAACGAGACCCAATTGGCTAATTTGTGAAATAATAGATCCTAATGGATAAAAATAGCATACTGAGATGGGAAACATTTTTGAAATTATTTATAACATAACTTATGAATAATTATTTAAATATGAAATATTGAATAAACATGAAAATAATTTAATAAAATAGGGAAAAATAGGGGAAAATACTCATTATTATGAAGAGTGATTTTGGAATCTTATGTGCAAGTATGAAAATAATTTGAGGAAAAATTGGGTATCAACAGCTGCCCCTCTTAACCCGGGAAGGATGAAAGAGTTGTCGGGTAAAGATATGATGGCCAATTTTGACCGGAATGAAACTGTGGGAGAGAATTAGGCTGAACTCTGGCTTCTGAGCTTCCTACGTATCCCTGATTTTACAGGAACCAGGCCGTATGTAGTTCCGTAATCACTAGTGAAGTGTACTGGTGACGTTTTACAAAAACAGATGCAAGGTGCGAGGTAAGGTAAAAATAGGAAGGTCTTACGGGGTCTTTTGGGGAACCGGAGTGACCTGCTCCTGCCTGGCTGGCTGTCCCGACCGTATTACCTGCAAATAACAACGGGCATCTATTGTGCATAAATTAGACATGATGCAAGTTCCCGTTGGACTATGAATGATGTCTTTGGACAATTGAGGATGATGTCCTTAGACCATGATGTCCTGGGCCATGAATCGCTTGATGCGGGATTCGCAGGCTATGAAATGATGTTCTCGGGCCATGAGGATGGTGCCTCCGAACCATGATTCCTTTGCATAATGATATGCAAGTTGATGAAAGAGATCCTCGGGCCATGAAATGATGTTCTCGGGCCATGAGGATGGTGCCTCTGAACGATGACGCCCTTGGACAAGTTGGCAAAATTTTAGCCCTTGAAGAATGCAGTAGTATGATGCTAACAAGATAGAGTTTAGTCTTGCGAGTTGCAAAAGAAAAAGAAGGGCAGAGCTTAGCCCGAAAGGAAGCAAAAGTAAGTAATGACATGAAAGGTGGTTGCTTTGACAAGGTAAATGGGAGGTAGCGTCGAACCTCGGAAGGCAGAATGGTAGCCTTATGCAATGCAGGAAATAAAATGCAGAGGGAGGTAGCGTAGAACCTCGGAAGGCAGAATGGTAGCCTTATGCAATGCAAGAAATGAAATGCAGAGGGAGGTAGCGTAGAACCTCAGAATGCAGAATAGTAGCCTTATGCAATGCAGGAAATAAAATGCAGGGAGAGGTAGCGTGGAACCTCGGAAGGCAAAATAGTAGCCTTATGCAATGCATGAAATAAAATGCAGAGAGAGGTAGCGTAGAACCTCGGAAGGCAGAATGGTAGTCTTATGCAATGCATGAAAATAAAATGCGGAGAGGGGTAGCGTAGAACCTCGGAAGGTAGAATGGTAGCCTTATGCAATGCAGGAAAATAAAATGCGGAGAGAGGTAGCGTAGAACCTCGGAAGGTAGAATGGTAGCCTTATGCAGTGCGGGAAATAAAATGCATGGGGAGACAGTGTTTAGTCTCGAAAGGCAGAATAGTAGCCTTATGGAGTGTGGGAAAATAGAATGACAGTAAGAGTTCTTAGCTGATGATAAGCTGTGGCGATACGATTGTTGTGAATAAAGCGTTATTTGCGATAATAATAAGCGTCGGCATGTGCGACGAGTTTGAGAGCGTGTCTTTGAGAGATATACGTCCTGCGGGGGATAATAATATGTTTTGGGCTTCCTGCATCCAAAGAAAAATCGTGAGTTCTGTAAAGAGAGGGTTAGTTCGCATCCCCACTGACTTGGCTTGGCTTGGCCTGTTTGCTTGATAATGATAACTTTGTTTGTATCACAGGGGTAGCATTGCTAAACAAGATGTTTCGAGAAATAAATATGCATGGTTTTATAAAAATATAACATATAATTTAAAATAATTTTTTTTGGATGAACCGACGACCACGACGCGGTTCAAGACATTGCAACCTCTCTTGCTACGGAATTTTGAGGGTCCTCCTCAAAATTCTGTCCCAGTTTGATGGGTCTAGCTGCTGCTTGTGTGACGCTCGGCTAGACTTGCTTCGAAATTTTGAGGTCCCTCCTAAAAATTCTGCCCCAGTTTCCATTCATGGGGGAAATGAAATTTTATTAAAAATGTGACCGAACCCATAGGGCTGCCTACGTATCCTCTCTTAAACGGGAATAAGTTCAGGCGTAGTTCAGTTTACAACATTTGAGAAAAGCATAAAGAGTTACACATAGTAGCGGTTGACTGCATCTGAGTTGATTGGTTTTGGCCAAATTTCTTTGTCCATTTCTGCGAGTATAAGTGCTCCTCCTGTCAGCACTCGATGAACCATGTACGGGCCTGTCCAGTTGAGAGAGAATTTCCCTTTGGCTTCGTCTTGATGTGGAAAGATCTTCTTTAACACCAGCTGCACTGGTCTGAATCGTCTCGGCTTGACTTTCTTGTTGAAGGCTATGGTCATTCTGTTTTGATATATCTGACCATGACAAACTGCGTTCATCCTCTTTCCGTCTATGAGAGCTAGTTGCTCATAACGGCTTTTTACCCATTCTGCGTCCCTGAGCTCAGCTTCTTGTATGATTCTCAGGGATGGAATTTTGACCTCGGCAGGAATGATGGCTTCCGTACCATAAACCAACATATAAGGGGTTGCCCCGGTTGATGTGAGGATCGTGGTGTGATATCCCAGTAAGGCGAATGATAGTTTCTCATGCCATTGCTTGTGATTTTCTATCATCTTTCTTAATATCTTCTTGATGTTTTTGTTGGCAACCTCAACGACTCCATTCATCTGAGGTCTGTATGTTGTGGAATTCTTGTGTTTGATCTTGAAGGTTTCACACATGGCTTTCATCAGGTCACTGTTGAGATTGGAGCCATTATCAGTGATGATTGACTTTGGAACTCTGAACCGACAAACAATGCGGTCGCGGACGAAATCGACCACGACTTTCTTAGTAACTACTTTGTAGGATGCTACTTTGACCCATTTGGTGAAATAATCAATGGCAACCAGAATAAACCTGTGTCCGTTGGAGGCGGCATGCTCAATTGGTCAAATAACATCCATGCCCCAAGCGACAAACGGCCATGGTGAACTTGTCGCATTAAGCTCACTGGGAGGTAGCCTTATCATATCCCCATGTATCTGGCATCGATGGCATTTTCGGACATACTGGATGCAGTCCGTTTCCATGGTCATCCAAAAGTACCGGCCCTAAGTATCTTCTTTGCTAGAACGAACCCGTTCATATGAGGGCCGCATGTACCAGCATGTGTTTCCTCCAATAGTTTTGTTGCTTCTTTTGCATCGATGCACCCAAATCAGAAGTCCTCCTATATATCATTCCTCCGCTGTGAAAGAAATTGTTGGATAACCTCAGAAGTGTGCGTTTCTGAGTAGCATTTGCAAGCTCTGGATACTCTCCCTTTTCCAAGTATTCCTTGATATCATGAAACCAAGGTTTTTTGTCTGCTTCTTCTTCAACATGGGCACAATAGGACGACTGATTGTGGATCCCCACCGGTATGGGATTAATGAAATTCTTATCTGGCTGTTGGATCATGGATGACAGAGTAGCGAATGCATCATGGAACTCATTCTGAATTCTGGGAATGTGCCGGAACTCTATCTTTGTGAACCTCTTTCTCAGCTCCTGTACATGATGTAGGTATGGCAATATCTTTGAATTCTTGGTCGCCCATTCTCCTTGCACTTGGTGCACCAATATATCTGAGTCTCCATCACTAATAACTCCTGAACATTCATGCCAATGGCCATATTGAGCCCTAAGATACAGGCCTCATATTCAGCCATGATGTAGGTGCAGGGGAACCTGAGTTTAGCGGATACCGGATAGTGCTGACCGGTTTCTGATATTAGGACTGCTCCAATACCTACGCCTTTGAAGTTTGTGGCCCCGTCAAATAACATCCTCCAACCATCGTAAGATTCTGGAATGTCCTCTTCTATGAATGACACCTCTTCATCGGGAAAATACGTTTTTAGGGGTCCGTATTCTCCGTCCACAGGATTTTCAGCAAGATGATCTGCTAATGCCTGTCCCTTGACCACCTTCTGAGTCACGTAAATAATGTCGAACTCATTTAACAGGATTTTCCACTTGGCCAGCTTGCCAGTGGGCATGGGCTTCTAAAATATGTACTTTATCAGATCCATCCTCGATATGAGGTACGTTGTATATGCATAGAAATAGTGCCTCAACTTCTGCGCGACCCAAGTCAGAGCACATCAAGTGCGTTATAATAAAGAGTACCGGGCCTCATACGGAGTGAACTTCTTGCTGAGGTAGTAGATTGCTTGCTCCTTTCTTCCTGTTTCGTCATGTTGTCCGAGAACGCAATCGAAAGCTTTGTCCAATACAACAAGGTAGAGTAACAGAGGTCTACCTGGCTCAGGAGGTACCAAGACTGGCGGTGTTGAGAGGTACTCTTTAATTCTGTCGAAGGCCTTTTGACACTCCTCGGTTCACTTGGTTGCAGCATCCTTTTTCAACATCTTGAAAATTGGTTCACAAATGACGGTCGACTGGGCTATGAATCGGCTGATGTAATTGAGCCTCCCCAGGAAACTCATAACATCTTTCTTGTTCTTCGGTGACGGCAATTCTTGGATGGGTTTGACCTTTGACGGATCCAGTTCTATTCCTCGGCGACTGACAATGAACCCGAGTAGTTTTCCAGCAGGAACCCTGAATGCACACTTTGCAGGATTAAGCTTCAGATTGTACTTTCTTAACCTGTTGAAGAACTTTCTTAAATCTTCCATATGGTCATCGACTTTCTTTGACTTGATGATGACGTCGTCCACATATACCGCAATCTCCTTGTGAATCATGTCATGGAATATAGTAGTCATAGCCCTCATGTAGGTGGCCCCTGCATTCTTCAGTCCCAATGGCATCATCTTATAACAATACACTCCCCATGGCGTAATGAACGCCATTTTTTCAGCATCTTCTTCGTCCATCCAAATTTGATGATAACCAGCAAAACAATCCACGAAAGATTGCAGCTCGTGCTTGGCACAGTTGTCAATTAGGATGTGTATTTTTGGAAAGGGGAAGTCATCTTTCAGACTGGCCCGGTTGAGATCCCGGTAGTCAATGCAGACTCTGACCTTCCCGTCTTTCTTCGGCACAGGCACAATGTTGGCTAACCATGTTGGGTATTCAACCACTCGGAGAACCCTGGCGTTGATCTGCTTGGTGACCTCTTCTTTGATTTTCAAGCTCATGTCTGGTTTAAATTTCTTGAGCTTTTTGCTTTACCTGTGGGCATGTTGGATTGGTTGGAAGCTTGTGGGCCACAATGGATGTACTAAGTCCATTCATGTCATCATATGACAAAGCAAATATGTCCTCATATTCTCTTAGAAACTCTGTATATTCTTCCATTTCTGATGGCGACATGTGGGTATTGATGCATGTTTCTTTGACGTTCTCTGTGTTTCCCAGATTGACGACCTCAGTCTCGTCCAAGTTGGATTTAGGTCTATTCTCAAAATTCTCGACTTCTTTAACAATCTCCTCAGGTATATCACCCTCATCTGAATTGGAATCCGTTTGTTGCGTTGTCTCGTTGCATGTCACAGTCGTCGGTTCATCAAGATAAGTAATAGTAACGTTGTGTAAATAAAGTAATGGGGAGAGAAAAACAAAACAGTAGCAAGTAAATATAAGATTTATAAAGAAACTGGAAATGCTTTGATAAATTGAATAATCATTTGAACATGGGAGCTCTTTCTTGCAGAAATTAAAATGCAGAAAGGAAGGAAATTCTTTTAATGAATAAACGGTAAATAATGCTTGTTTGTTAGCCTTGCTACCCTGAGGTGCGGCGAGCTTTGGTTGTCCTGACAGACCAATTCTTGAGGTAAGACCCTTTGCTCATGACCTGTATGGAAGGGCCTTCCTCCCCCTCCTCTTCAAGAATAACACAATAGTCCATGTCCTCGTCGTCCAGATATAAAACCCTCATCGCCTCCAATGCTTCCTCTTTGTCTGTCCGATAGATGATGTCAGCTTGCTAGAAAGTTTGTTCCAAGTGGGGTATCGGCTGCTCCAATGGGTAGTAGGGACCGCGCCAGGGTGGTGACCAGTCTTTGAACTCTTCCCAGGTGTACTCATATCCCAGACCGAAAGTGGTACCGTGCTCCTTAAGCTTTATATGCTTTGTGATCCCCTAGAGATTTTTACCAAGCCCTTTTCCTGGCTCGTACCCTTTCTAGTTAAAAATGCTTTCAATCTTACTGTCCCACCATTTAGCGTTGAATCGTTAGATGTGGTGGTAGGTTCCTCCACCCAACTTCCTTCTTCCATCAATGACGGGAATGGTCTGGCGACCGTAGATATAGTTGATATCGTCGCCATGAATGATTACCTCTTGATGATTGCACTCAAACTTCACAGCCTGATGTAGGGTCGATGCCACGGCCCCGGCAACGTGGATCCAAGGTCGCCCTAACAACAAGTTGTAGGATGCAGGCACGTCTATCACTTGGAAATCTACATCGAACCAAGTTGGTCCCATCTGTAAGCACAAGCTGATTTCCCCTATGGTGGACCTCTGCGAACCGTCGAAAGCCTTTACATTGATTTCTCCTTCTTTTATCTCATGTAATCCCTTACCCAACTTCTTGAGCGTGATCAGTGGACAAATGTTGAGGTTGGAGCCTTCATCGATCAGGATCCTTGTAATTAAATGGTCCTCACATTGCACAGTGATGTGCAGTGCTCTGTTATGCCCCAACCCCTCAAGCGACAACTCATCTTCATGGAACGTGATCTTGTGACTTTCCAATACCTGGCCCACCATGTTGTCCATCTCCCTGCTGGTGATATTGTTCGGCACGTATGCTTCACTCAGCACTCTCAACAAGGCACTCCTGTGTGTCTCAGAATTCCGTAATAGGGAAAGGATGTATATCTAAGCTGGTGTCTTGTTCAATTGGTCGAGGATTGAATACTCCTTGGCTTGTATCTTTCTCCAATGATCGTCTGAACCTGTCTCAATGGTGGAAGGACGGTTGGCGGCTTGCTTGCTAGACTCGGCCAAATGTTCAGGGGTATAAACTATGCCAGTTCTTGTCATACCCTGTGCAACAACGGCTTCCTAAGACTTTCTCTTTCCCTTCCTCCTTGCTTCAGCTGTGTAATCCCATGGGATGGCGTTTGAATAGAAGGGTGGCGTTGTTGACATTACCACTGGAATAGGTGTGGTCATTCTCTCTCCCATCGAAGTATATGTTACAGGTGGCCGGACTGCAACTTCGAGTGGCCGTACGAACTCAACTTCAATCGGCACTGGGGCCTTTTCCTTTGCGGGAGGTCTTGATTCAAACTCGAGCGAGATGGACATGTTTACCTCGGCATCCTCGGATGGTTGCATTTGAACCCCAATCGGGTTGAGGTAACTACGGGATTCTTCGGATCATCCCCTTCTGCAATCAAACCAATTGACCCCTCGGGATCACAATCATCATCTACTTCGATCATATGGACACCACCTTTATGGTCGGGCAACGGATTATTACGAACATTCGGAGCGGGGTCCTTGGCTATAATGATTTTGTTGTCGATGAGAGTTTGTATCTTGTCCTTCAAGGAACGACATTCCTCGATGGTGTGTCCCTTCATGACGGAATTGTAAGCACATGATTTATTTGGGTTGACCCACTGAGAAGGGTTCTCAGGGGTGGTAGCAAGAATGGGTCTGACATAACCGACGACTTTGAGTTTTTCATATAGCTGATCGATGGGCTCAGCTATGGTAGTATACTATTTTGGAGGGCGACAGTCGAAGTTAGGGCGGGGTCTTGGGAAGTTTTGGCGGGTAGGTGATGATTAGTAGTGAGAAGGTTGGGAATTATAGGCATTGTAAACGGGAGCTGGTTGGGACTATTTGGGTGAGGTAGGCTGATATGTAGGTGATGGAGCTTGGTATGTGGGTGAGGGTGCTTGGTATGTAGGTGAGGGTGCTTGGTAATTTGGAGCTGGTTGATATGTGAATGGAGGTGTGGGATAGACTTGGTATTTAGGCGGTGATTTGGCTTGTTGTGCAACCATCACGGTTCCCACATCCTTCTTTTTGGACACACCACCGGACTGGAGAGCTTTATTAGTGGCCTGTAAAGCTTCAAAGTTTGTGACCATACTGTTTTTGATGCCCTCTTCGATTCGTTCTCCCAATTTGATGATATCAGAGAACTTGTGAACTTCCACCATCATTAACCATTCATAATACCGGGGATGCTGAGCCCGCACAAAGAATTTATTCATTTGTTCCTCTTCTAAAGCTGGTCTGACTTTGGCTGCTTCTGACCTCCAACGAGTAGCATACTCGCGAAAGGTCTCCGTAGGTTTCTTCTTTAGATTCTGGATGTAGTACACATCCGGTGTATTCTCCATGTTGAACCTGAATCGATCTATGAAGTCCGTTGCCATGCTTACCCAGTTAGACCATTTCTTCGGGTCCTAGCTGATGTACCAGGACAGTGCATCTCCCTTTAAGCTCCTCATGAATAGTTTCATGCAGATTCTTTCATCTTTCCCAACGCCAACCAGTTTGTCACAGTAAGTCCTCAGATGAACTCTTGGATCACCGGTACCATCGAACATCTCGAACTTTGGAGGTTTGTACCCCTCGGGCAGTTCGACATCAGGCTGTATGTAAAGATCTTCTTAGTTCAGTCCTTCAATCCCTCTAACTCCTTCGACGCCCTGGACTCGGTTGGTCAACTTCTTGAGTTCCTCGACCAGATTCTTGATGAGCCTATCCTTTTCGTCGGACTCAGGGGTATGTGGTGTGGAATGAGTCACGGCCTCAACGTAAATGGGATTATTGTAAGCCTGGAAGTGGTCCTTCTTCTGATCCTAGAGAGGTGGAGTGTTTTGGTGACAAGCATTGCATTGTTCTGGCGGAACTTGGTCCTTGGGGCGATTTGGTTGTTTGGGGATGTTTTGCGGGATAATGGGATTTGGAGAATTTGGGAAGTGGACGTCCGGGACATTGAGGGAAAATGATAAGTGAGCCAAACTTTTTACTTGGTCAAGTTCCTCTTGGAACTTAAGTAGCTTCTTTTTTAGTGGCGACATACCCTCGTGCAGAACCTGAATACCTCGACCATCAGTGGTCTCAACCTGTTCATCTCTGTTGTCTTTCCTGGTGCCGCTTGCTTCTGCCATCTTAATTTTACTCTTGCTTTTTCCTTTGGGAGGACTAGGAGGAGGAGTAGGAGGAGGGCCCTTTGATTTTGTGCGGTAGGCGGATGATGCCAGAATGAACGAACTAACCTTTGGGGAGGAGAATAATAAATAGAGAAAACAATAAAAAAGGTAATGAAGTTAGTGAGGAATCATAAAAACATTGAGATATTTAAACACGTAGTGCGGAAATGTAAAGCGCATCCTAAGTTGGGGAACCTCTTGAGCCTGAGGTAGGCCTAACGGCAAGTTGATTTGGAGAACTTAAAATGCTAAATGCCTCATTTTATTGATAATAAAATAGACAAATCCAACACGACTCTAAGAATGCGAAAATATAAAAGTCGCTAATGGCCAAAGGCCTTATTACATCAAGGAAGACAAAAATAAGGACACCCATATCTACTTGGTCCCAGAAGGACCTTCCCCATATTCGAACACCATATAGATGTAGGATTGTGGGCTGGTCGTTCGTCGTAACATTTCCGGGTCGTTTGACATGACTACGGTGGTCGTCTTATGTGTGAAGTGATTAGGTTGTGTGTGGACTGTTTTGGGAGGCTTCTGCTTCCCTTGATCAGCATCTCCATCTCGCGGAGTCCCAGCAGCAAGTAAGTCCTGGCTAGAATTCCTCCTTCGGCTCCCTTAGCTTTATGACAGGTTTGGATCCTTTTAATGAATTTTTTCTCCAAGTCGACTATGCCTTGCTCCAAGTATGCCAGCCTCTGGGTGGAGGTGACAGCCATGTCCTTCCATTCCTCTATCAGCTTCTTGTTTCCCTCGTGTATTTTGTGATGATCTTCTTCACACTCACGGAGCCTCTTGCGCAGTTGGTTAAGTCTATTCCTTGCTTCGGCCTTTTCATATATGACCCTGCGACCTTGAGCAAACCCCAGATCGATACGTCCATCCCAGTTTTCTTCCATCCGTTCCAGATAATAGGGAGTGTAACCAGCATGATACCTGTCGGGTTCAATAGTGTCCTTCTCAAGCCTGATCTTACAATGCCACAAATGCTGAGCTCGGCCCTTGTGAGGGCTATCGTCATTTTGGAAATTTGCCCTGCGATGACTCATCTTCTCGACCCTTGGTATAACCTGCTTCCTCCCTGTCTGCCTCATGACTCGGAGTGGGACGTAAGGATATGTACCTCTCACACAACTCAATATCAGAAATGGAGTGTCGCGAGTCCGGATGATGAACTCGTCTATCGGGAACCACTTGAACATCCACTGAATCTGGTCCTCGGTCAAGTTTCCCAGTAACTCTGCCCATCCCTTGGCATTTTCCGGTTGAGAGAACATGTCGGGGATGTATTTCATACACTTTGGATGATGGAAAGCGATATGATCATCCCAAATTCTCCTATGGATGTCCTGTAGGTAGTCTCATTTTTGCAGATGTTCAGTGAGCCACAGTTGGAGTAACAAATTGCAACCCTCGAAATGTTTTGCTCCATGTTGACACATTTCCAAGGCGCGATACATGTCGGCAATGATCATTGGTATGATACTGAAGTCTTGCCCGTCAATCCCTTCCATCAGAGTCTTAGTAACCATCATAGCCAATCAGGTGTGGATTCTTTCTTTCTTTGTCGGGAACACCATCAGACCCAAGAAGCAGACTATAAAGACGAATACTCGGCGGTGAATGTGCCCCAGAGAAGTAAGGGAGAACTCTTCTTGATAGGTGAAATTGGATTATTGTGTCTGTATCTCTCGTACAGATAGTCAAAGGGAATGTATGAGTCCTTCAAGATTACCAAGTCTGGATTTTTCTTTAGTCCCAACATCTTGAGGAAACCCTGGCCTGTCCGGTTTTCAAGCATTAATAACCTTGGATACTCCCAAGCTAAACCGGTAACCCTCCTATTTCTTCTAACAGTGGTGTCATCTCATTGTTTCCGAAGCGGAATACCGACCGATCACAGTCCCAGAACAAGGTAGCAGCCTCTATCATCATCCTGTTAGGATGAATGTCCAGAAGAGAGGGCAAGTTGCCCAAATGTTTCCTGACGAGTGTCTTGTCACTGGAGTGAAGATCCTCCCACCAGTTTAGTAGTTTAGGATGGATGTTGGTGACCATGCCGAATTTGGGAATCTCGTGCCTCATTTCTGCAAAACAACAGGGTTAGGCCCTTATCCCTATCAAACTCGACTATTTAACATCAATAATTAGCATGAGCATTTAGTTCTCCAAATAAATGCACAGAACGTGATGGTGTCCGTTTGGGTTCCAGGGAAATCCAATGGACTTTGGGCAAGGCTATCTTAAAGGCTATTGTGCGGACGACACGTTAGCCTGGCTAGGTTTGACCATGATGCATGCAACATTACAATAGAGTAAGGTTTCTATGGGTTTTTAGACCGGTACCCTTGAGCGGACAACTCAAGGGGGAAGGCACGGAACTATCGACTGCACCGCTGATCAACTAGTTTTACCGCAAATATGCCTTTCCAAATTTAGTGGGTAATAATATAGGAATAGCGCAACCACTCATTGTAAGCGTTGCTATAGGATTTTGTTTGGCACAAGTGGAATGTGAATGCAGAGCATGATATGCAATAAATAGCATTTAAAAAAGTAGGCATGTATTTTCACGTTTAGGAAAGCGGTAAAGAAAGGAAATACATCAGTTATAATTGAAAGCAGTCACAAAGAAAACATGAAGATACGTCAGTTTTGTTCAGGCGAAATAAATACTTGCGAAATTAAACAGTTAACAGCATATAACGGGAATAGGAAAGGTGTAAGCATTTAAAGAAGAATTAAAGGTCCAATTTCACGAAACAACTTGTAATGGTATAAGCCTAGGGAAGATCCCCAGCAGAGTCGGCATGCTGTCGCGCCCCCATTTTCCTCGCACAGGTTAGGTACAAAGCGATCGGGTTTCATGACATTCTAGACAACTACTTAAAGGAAAAGGTTTAAGGAAGAGTCGCCACCTAACGATTTTGTGGTGCGTTAGGGCACCTAGAGTAACTAACTCGTAAACTAGTTTGCATTACCAGAGATTGGGTAAGGGCTTGAAGTTATCTTAAGGGGAAGGTGTTAGGCACCCCTCAAGATCCACAACTGTGGGTCCCAGCCAAGTAGTTTTTTGAATTTTTAGAAGATAAACAAATAGCAAACAGGGCACATGTAAGGGGGGATTTCGAACAAGTATAAATTTTTTTATAATGTTTTGAAGAGTAAAAAAGTAAAACATTTCGAGAAAAACCATCCTAGGTTTGAAGTAATACGGATCACATCAATGCAATACCCGATATGTCACTTCCTCAAAGAGGGGCTACATGTGGTATTAGCGCACCAGTCATCATATCTGTATTCTACCCTTCCCACCCCGTAAAGGTATTTAAAACGCGTGTTTTGGTAACGAAAGCTTATTGCGTGCTATTACCCGTCCCAATCTATAAGTCCTGGAGGGTGTTTAGGACTACTATTCCTACAAGGCAAGTACTAGGTTGAACCCCCTAGATTTAAAAGGATAAAATTCTAAGCAACAGATAAAATAATTAGGACTTGCCCGTAAGGGATTCACATACACAGTTAAGGGCTCATACATCCCTCCACAAATAAGACACGTAAGATAGCATGTCTCAAACACACTAAAAGTCTCAAAGTCAGAACTAAAAATAGGAAGTTTGAGTATGAAAACAGTAGGTTTCAGCGAGTTTTAACAAAGAGAATGAATGATTTGAAAACAAATAATTCAGTAGTTTGAAGGCAAAGCAGGATTTAAAAATAAACAGGGTGATTTGCAGAAGGGAGTGACTGAGTAGTTCAAAGATAGAGCAAGAATTTAAATAATGCACAACAGTTTTTATGAATTTCCAGTGAAAGAAGTGAACGAACAATTTCAGAAACCAGTAGTTTGAAAGCAAAGTAGAGATTTTAAATAAGCAAAGTGACTTGTACGTATTTCAGAAATACGGATAAATGTTTTGTAAATCCAGCAGTTTCTAGGCAAGACGAGTTGAGAGTAGTAACAAGTAGCAAAGCTTTAAGAATTTCAGAAAAGAAAGACTGGTTTTTGAAGACCAATTTTAATACAAGTAATACATAAGACATTTGATTTTTTTAATGGTTTTAATAAGTATTAGGCCTAAGGTTAACCTAGGCGTCCGAATAATATACTAATTACTAATTTTTTGGAAGAGACAGGTAAGCAATAGTCTAGAATAATATTAAAAGTATAAACATAATCACAACAGGTTCAGATACTACAAACATGGATCAATGGGAGTGGGGACATGTAGAACATATAACTGTAACAATTCAAATAAGTATTTAGGAATGGTTTGGACATGCTCAGAGATCGCTTACTATGTCATAGTCATAAACCAGCCATACAGGAGTCACATAAAGAGGGTCAGGGGATTGGGTATAACACAATTGTGAAAGCAGTTAATTGATATGCCCAAACACACATGACAAGGGGATAATAACATGCTGAGTGTATTCTAATTACAAGTTTCACAAAAGAACCATAAGTAGAAACATATTAAGAACAACAAGAATTGAAACAAGTAGAGAATCATGTTGTTGGTGAAACGTTAAACTTAAAAATAGGACATACCAGTAAAAAGAAAGCAAGCATAATGAAAGAGCAAGAGAACGAGCACAATGGTTAGCCTTGGCTTATAGGCGGCTAACAGTAATCAAGAACACAAGACTAAAATAATAGAGCAGAGAGCTTTAGTGTGAGAGAGAGTTCTTAATCACGAGTGTGTGTGTGTCCTTTGTTATTGAAAAACTAGGGTATTTATAGTTGAAAACAGGTAGTAAAATAAGGTAAGAACCATAGCAGCATGGTAATTAAGGATCTCATAATCAATCAGTCAGCTATCAAGACAAGTACTCCCTTAAGTTAAGGGATTTTAATTCAAACGGTAAGAACCATTATCATATAAGTCAAGAGAAAATCAGTACATGACTAGTAAGGAAAGAATCAAGGCCTAGTAAGCATAGAGTAGTCAATTAGGACTAAGTTCATAAACTCCAGTTAAGGAATGATTCAGTAAAATAAAGTACTACAACAAATAAGGTAATGGAATCAGTTAATTTAAACAGACGAGTAACATTCTAGGGTTTCAAAGAAATCTTTCAATCAAACCATCAAATAAGGAAATCAGAATCAGTCAAGAGAAAGTTATGATTCCATACTTCAACATATAAATAAGGAAGGGCAAATAGTCGCAGCAAACAGGCAGGGTCAGCAATATCGACAGAAAGAGGCAAGAGATGAATAAATCCAGATGAATACAATCACACAGAAGTGATACAAGTAAGCTAAAGACTCAGTAATAACCCATTCGAAGCATGGTAACCACAGAAACTTAGCAAGAATCAAGTAGTCAGGCTAACACGAAGAACCAATATAAAGAAGATCTTCAAATTAGGGCTTTTCAACATAGGCGAGTTAAAAAGTAGTAAGAACATAGAATCAGTCGAGATATGCAAGGAAAAGGTTTAGACATAAAGAAAAAATCAGTTTAAAACAAGTGTAGAAGAACTCTGAGAAAACCCTAAATTTAAAAAGAAGTAAAAACGTTTTAAAGCTGATGATTCTTAAAGATTGAGTCAAGAACAATGTAAAACATAAAGAAACAAGCTTGAATAGTTAAAAATATCAGAGATCTGAGAGGTTTAGGCAAAAATTAGGGTTTCATAAGAGAACCAGATAACCGGAGAACCTACCGTGAAACTCAAAGATCGTGGTGGATATGGCGTGGTCGTGTCCAAACCCCACCAGAGAGGCCGGAAACAACCAAAGCAGGAGTCCCAGGTGCAAGTTGGCATGGCCTAGACCCTCGAAGGCTTCAGAGATGAAGTGAACCAGGTAGAGGAGACCTCATTGAGGCTTGTAGTCGAAAGGATGGTGGTCAGAGATGGCCGAAGGAAGGAGGAGAAGCTTCATCGGAGACGAAGAGATGGAAGTCTCTAGAGAGACTAGAGAGAGAGAGACCAGCGTAGAGAGATGAGAGGTCGTGAGGAAATGAGGGGTTGGAAGGGGTAGTTAGGAATTAATTAAGGAAGGTTTTATTTGGACCGTTGATCAGATTTGATCAACGGTCGAGACCTGGTCTTAGGTGGGCCGGGTATGAATTGGTTTGGGCTGGGTAGGAATTGGGTTATGGGTTTGGGTTAATTGGGTTTAAAGAAATCAGGTGGGTTGGGGCTAAAATTGGGCTAGAATTTAACTAAAAGTGGCTAATTGTTAAATACCCATAAATAATTAGTAAAATATCTAATAATTGTATAAAAAATGAAATTAAGTTTAAATAGGTGAAATTACAGTAATTAAATAATATTAAGTGTAAAAATAATGCATAAGTTTCGAATTAAAACAATATAAAGTATTCAATTGGGCTATAATTGTAAAATCACTGTAATTAAAATTAGACAAGACCCAATTGGCTAATTTGTGAAATAATTGGATCCTAATAGATAAAAATAACGTACTGAGCTGGGAAACATTTTTGAAATTATTTATAACATAACTTATGAATAATTATTTAAATATGAAATATTGAATAAACATGAAAATAATTTATTAAAATAAGGAAAATAGGGAAAAATACTCATTATTATGAAGAGTGATTTTGGAAGCTTATGTGCAAGTATGAAAATAATTTGAGGAAAAATTGCATATCAACAACACCTATGCAAATCAATGATATAACAAGAAATAATGAAAGGAAATAAGCAAGTAAATACAACAACGGGGAAGAACATGCTGGGGACAAGGGGCATTAGTTAACTGAAACAACAGAACAAGGTAACAATTGAAACGTATAAATAATAGCAGAAATTAACAGCTCTGAACATATAAATATACAGAAACGACACGACATGTCCCATCATGCTATATCCTCACAAAACACTCGGCAAGGAATGTGCCCTCATGCATAAATAAATAATCACTCGGCACAGAATGTCCCCTCGTGCATAAATAAATAATCACTCTGCACAAAATGTCCCCTCGTGCATAATCTCACCATCACTCGGCACGGCATGTCCGCTCGTGCATAAATAAATAATCACTCGGCACAAAATGTCCCTTCGTGCATAATCTCACCATCACTCGGCAAGGCATGTCCCCTTGTGCATAAATATACAGTCACTCGGCACGGCATGTCCCCTCGTGCGTAACCTCACAATCACTCGGCACGACATGTCCCCTCGTGCATAACATATATAAAAGTAACATTTTGGCAGGAAAATTCAACAATAAGAAACCTCAAACGTACAAAAATATTCAACAAGAATTCTACTGTCCCGACAAGGGACTCAGCTATAACCAATCTCACTCAGAGGTATAATTTAACAAATAATCCTCAACCGAACGAATTATCAATAACATTCTACATCATGAATTACCGTGTCTGGGCCTTTCTGAGTTGGGGAGGTTTCTTTCTCTCTCTTCGAAAGGCTCGGCCGAACGGAATCACCTATCTAGATAGAAGGCCATCAAGCACGAAAGCAACAAGGAGTGTGCTACAAGGCATAACTTCCGGAATGATAATCAATTCATAACACCGAGAATATCAATAAAAACTATATAAGTCATCAAATTCGACCATGCTTGACCACAACATATAGGTACTCGTCACCTCACCTATACATTGGACATGGAATAACACATATCAAATAATACTCTATACCTATTCCCTCAAGCTAAGGTTAGGCCAAAAACTTACCTCGGATCCAAGAATGCAAATCAAGCCTCTAGCACCGCTTTTCCTCTCGAATCCAACTCTGAAACAATCGTATCTAGACATAATCGACTCAATAATATCAACAATATCTCAACAATTCAATTCCAAAGCTTAATTATAGGATTCCCAACATTCTTCCCAAAAATCCCAAAATCGACCTAGGACCCGCTTGGTCAAAACACGAGGTTCAGACCCAAACCCGATTACCCATTCACCCACGAGCCCGAATATATAATTTGTTTTGAAATTTGACCCTAAAACGAGGTCAAATCCCCAAATAATTAGAAAGACCTAACTCTACCCAAAACCCCAATTTCTACCCTTTAATTCCATGATTTTAGGCCTAAAATCTAATAATTGTTGATGAAAATGAAAAAAAAAAAACAATGTTAGAATCACTTACCTAAGAGGTTATTGTGGAAGAATTATTCAAGGGTCGTCTATGGGGTTTGGGAAGAAGGGGGTTGTGAAGTTTTGTAAAATCCCGTAATGAAACATTCTGATTTTTGACACTTAAAATAACTGGGCGTTTTTGGCCTATGCGATCGCGGAGAAAGAGATGCGATCGCATAGAGGACTGTATATTTAAACTACGCAATCGCAGACTATCAAGTGCGGTCGCACTATACCTCTACCAGCCCC